>JARFJB010000156.1:2510000-2592500 GCA_036346205.1 Vesta saturnalis
GACAAAACCTGACACAGATGCATTGACTAACATTGTGCGAATCAAAAATTTAAACATCAAGCTAGTCTTTTCTTTTTGTTGTTATGTTGCATGTACTACATGCATATTATATTTATTTCTTTATTTACCATTTTAATTTAATTTTTTAACCGGGTGTTAGTCATTTTTGGTGTAATATTGCATGGGTTGGAACGGTGTAATAACTTTCGCTTTAGGCAGGAAAACAAATTAGTAGAACGGGCACGTACGATGAAGATTGTCCATGTATAAAATTACTAAATTAATATATAATTTCTTGGTTTAAAGGTATTTAGTTCTTATATACAAAACAGTAAAAACATTCTGTACATTTCATTCTTCATTAAAATCGTTAAATTAAAAAATGCGATGTAGTACTAGAGTTATCACAAAAGTTTCCTAATAATACTATTTACAATTGATCTGATTATGCATATAACATTGATTTAATTCATATATTTTTTTTAGGTGCGATGCCAATGGTTTTGGCCACAACGTATTGTCTTCCTCGTATGTTGAGATGGTTAAGCGTTTCATCATATTGTCTTGTTAGCATATGGGGTTTATATAAAGTAAGTTAATTAATAGAAAGAATGACATTTATCGCTTTTCAGTTGAATAGACCACAACTCTATCTGATTTCAATTACTTTGATATTGAATTACTAATTACTATTTTTAATTATGTTACGACACCGCTTTCACTATATCTATTAAAAAGTAAGATTCGTAACTAATCAATGTATTATTTGTATTATTACCTATGCCTTTCATTAATGTCACTTTGTGTTCTGATGGTTCTAATTTCTCTGATTTTCTAAATGTAACTTTTTTACCCAAATGTTGTATCAGTGACTAATAAAAGGTAACTTTTCGTAAAATCTGTCTCAATTTTTTATCTTAAATATACAATTCAATTGTTTAAAAAACATTATCTAGCCTCCAAAATGTGAATTTTAAACAGTAATATCAAAACGAAAGCTTTCACGATCTGTGTTCATAATTATAATTGCTTTACTTTTGCGTATATGGAATATAGTCTGTGTGTAAGATAATGAAGGCTACTACGAAGATAGTTGAAACAGTAAGACATACAGATTTGGTTAAATGGGAGAAAGTTGCGTAATCAAAGGCCTAAGAAAATGGAGTTTAGAAATCCCTGAAAAAATGGTTTATTCTTAAGTTGTTTTGAAAAAATTTAATTTTTTTTTTTACAAATATCTTTTCTGGCCTTAATATTCCATCTAGACCAAAACCGATGACGCATCCCTACAGCAACTTTTAATACCCTTTGCGGTGGCATTATTAGTTTTCTAATCCAACTTTTTGTCTTCGCGGAACCATCATCAACTTCATTTTTTATATACAGCGCTGACATTTTGATATCAGGTTATTAAAATCCTTTTTATTCCGAATCGAACCGCATTATGATTTAATTGCGTTTTAGTCTCTTTCGGCCTTAATCAAGTAAATTAACAGGAAGCCTAAAAAATAAAAACACAAGTGAATATGAACAAAACAGTTAAATCTAAAGCATATGTTCAAACAGATTCCCATTATTTTCCAAACAGAGATAGCACCTTTTCACAGTAGATTCTGAAACCCTGGTCAGCAGTTCTGGGGTAATACTAGTACATTCTTCTAATCCTAATCTCCTTAGTTGTTGTTCGGTTTCAAAATTTTGTTGGTACACATACTTTTAACGAACCCCCAAAAATCAAGCACATCTGGGGAACGCGCTGACCATTGTACCAACAACTTTCCCTGGAATCGTACTGAAGGATACCCTCTAACACATATGGAATTATGTGCAGATGCCCCATCCTACTTCGAGAGCATTCTCTAAATCATGTTACAGTAAATAAAGGTAACGCTCTGCTGTTAAACTATAATGGTAAATATACTGTCCTACAATCGTTGAGCCGAAACTACCGGCCCACATATTAAAATCAAATCGGTGTTGATGTCTTGACGTTTTATTTAAACGTAGATTAGTTTCAGACCAATAATGTACATTTCTTCTATTAAAAATGCCATTATTTGTAACCATGCTCTCATCAGACCATATTATTTGATATGGAAAGTTCATATTCTCCTGCCACTTTATTGTATACCATTCACAAAATAAGCGACGTCTTTCTAATTCTTTGTTCTTTTGAAATTGATTTTGGTATATGAACGTTTTGTCCAATTCGCCGGGTTGATATACCAGGATTTTCAGTAACCGCTAAAAAACATTGTGTACTCTTTCCTCATTCTTTTTCAGACAAACTCTAGTTCTTTTAAAGAAAACATACGCTTTGAGATTTGATACTAATTTGCTAAAACTCCTTTTATTTGGCTGCCTCCTTACGGGATACTTCTTAACAGAACAATTTTGATTGGATGAAATGAAACGCCACCATGTCAATCTTTGGTTCGTTAGAAAACATAAATAATAGAAAAATGACCAATTATTACACATTAAACTAATGTTTCAAATAACCAAGGCGAATGTAAAATAAAACAATTTATTTTAGTAAATGTTCGAATTGTCTCCCATTTTTGTTCCAAACACATTCTATACCTTTTCCTGGTCCCATTTGTAGCATTTATTAATTCCAAAAGAGGGATTTGGTTAAATGCACCTAGGAACGCATCTTCTAATTATTCACTGGTATTAAAAGGCTGCTTGTATGCGAGGTCTCTGATTTTAAGAGAAAAAATCAAGGGTCGTTTAATCTGGGAGAAGGCCATTGGATTATTGATTATCCAGTTTCTCCAAATCCAATTCAGATAATTTTATGGTTCACAATTGGTTCGTGTAGGAAAAATACTCTTTAAAAATTTATTTTCGATAAATGGTTCAACGGTCCTGTAAAATTTGTAAATATCGCTTAAATTCAGAGCTGTCTATGGTTTTGTCCTCTAAATACTGACACACACACACACACAAAAAAACAAAAAAAAATCCCTTGATTTCTTTCCTATGAGGATTTTCACGAAAATATTCGTTATATCTATTGAATATTCCCGCGTTACTGATGGAGGCCTTGTCCGTCCAAATACAATTTAAGGCAAAATTTTGCTCTTCTTGTGTTTTTCAATGACCCATTCACAGAAGATGATGGACTTTTCTGGTTCTGTAAGGCCTTATTTTATTATTTTTTTAAAATGCCCATAATGTTAGATCTGGGTGTACCTGTCTCTGTTGGCGTTTTACCATTGTTATTTATAGTTCCTAATACTGTAATGTTTCTCAGTTCATTTTCATCTTGAGCTTCCTGATTAATATTGTAGGTAATTTGCTCTAGGTTTAGTGAAAGAACCATGGTTTCTCAGATTTTGTTGCAGCTTATAGAATATATCTCTAAACGGTCGCCGTCGTTCAGGGTGTCTGTTAAAATACAGGTTACCTGCTGCGTCAGAGTTTCCATTACTTTCCATATAACATTCCACCATGTCGTACTTTTCATAATTTTCGTACATTTTAAAAAACAGAATGAAGCAATTATTAAATGAAAAATAACTTGCACAAAAACTTATTAACAAAAATAACACTTTTCTTGCTTTAAAACTTTTTTTTACAGAATTACACTACATTTAAATAAATGTATATATAGACTAAGAGCTTTCAAAAAACAAAACAAAGAAACGTGATCATGATCATAGCTGCCTACTAGATATTTTTTATTATTGCCTGGATATACCGCAGAATCCCAGTAAGTAAATATCAGTGTTATTTAAATACTTTTTTTTTACTATTTATTTGAGTATATTTAGATCAGTATTAATTAGTCACATTTGTTATGTTATTTATAATAATGTTTTAAATTCACATACGTTTTCTATCACGTTCGTTGTTTTTGTTTGTTATTTCAAATTAGAAATATTCGAAGCCAACAAAAATTTCCAGATAACTAAGAAATTGTCGTTTTAAATCATGCTGCCGTCTTTTGTTAGCCATGGAAACCTAGATATCTGTAAACAAAATATTTTATAGTATAAAATGAAATTAGTATAAATATAACAAGTGATACATCAAAATTTTACGCCTTTTTCAAAAACCTAAAATATACAGGGTGGCCTGTATGAAAAAATGTAGTGTAGGGTCACATAAAACAAATCAAACGCCCTGTATAAAAAACTGTCTCTCGCGATGGATTCTAGGTAAAAAGTGCTCTAATAAAGATTTTGCCAAAATCAATTATCTTTAATAATAAGAAAGTTATGGGGCCTTATCAAAATCGACTAAATTCGAGAAACTCCCCCTAGCGGCCAAACAATTAGAGATAGCTGAATTCTGTTTGCGTCAGTGATTTTCTCATTAAATTTGAGCTCCAGCCACCTAGGTCCATTATTTTATATCTCTTAAAATAAAGGGCATTTCCATAAGAAAGGGTCCAATTTGGACCACCCGGTACTTTGATATGATCCTTGTTATTTTTATTAAATTAGTACATGCATTTAGACATTGGGTTGCTATTAAATACTTAAATGATATATACTGTTAATAGATATAAGTAAGTATTTCTTAAAAAAATAAATAAAACTATCTACAGGTCCGTACTAGAAATTTTCTTGATTAAGGCCGAAAAAAGGAATAAACTATTAAACTATAAACTATAACGTGTTCATTAAACGCATTAAATTAAACTATAATGTGTTTACACTATTGTATTCGGAATAAAAGGACTGTAATAACCTGATATCAGAATACCAGGCCCGTATTAAAAAAAATTAAGTTGATGATGGTTCCGCAAAGACGAAACGTCGGATTAAAAACCAATAATGTCACCTTAAAGGGCATTAAAAGTTGCTGTAGAAAGTGTCTTCGGTTTTGGTTTAGATCCAATATTAACGCCAGAAAAAAATAAGTTGTAAAATTAAAAAATTCAATTTTTCAAGTGGTCCTCATTATCTTGGACATATAGCATAGCTTAATAATCGTGAATTAATATTTAAAATAGAGTAAATAATTCGCACAAAATGCTCAACAATTGGACGTCACAATTTATAATAGATTCAAAATCTTAAATCCTCAAAATAAACAAAAAATTCGAATACTCTTAAAATGCCCCACGTTGGCCGCCAATAATGTAATAAATATCTTTAATTAAAACGTTAACTGAGTTAAAAAAATTAATTTCTTTAACTGCAATAAAAATAACACCTAAAATTTTGCCTTAAATTTGTTTTGTCCGATAAAATTTGTTATATTTACTCTTAAAATGAAAGTTTATAGCTTGAAATTTTGTTAATTAATCTTTATTAATAATTTGCTAGATAAATGTTTTAATTGGACGCCATCCAACTAAACTTTGATAGTATCAACTAATATACTTGTTAATTGCAATAAACTCAAAATGGTATAAACATTTTTCAATCCTAGTTAGCTTGTTCAGTCGGTTCATATTTTAATAAAATGAATCACTTAAATTAAATAATTTTTTCTATGAATATCAAAACACAACCAACTAATGAATTAAAACACACATAAATCAATAAAATGGTTATCAAACTTATTATCTTGTAAAGAAATATTTGAAAATAACTACAATATTGCTTTTATTGTTATTTATGGGTGAGTGGGTCCATAGACCATTGGATAGGCGTGGTCGGGGTTATGCGCACGTGTGGCTTTACTATAAATTAGTACTGATAATATTAATAACAAACGGTAAATCACGATTTGCTATTAATTAGTAAAATTACACGGGATATATAGTAATGATTTAGATCATTTCTATAATTTCAAGTACCGTTTCAAAAATTGCTATTAAAAATAAATTTGCAAAAGCTGTCCACTTATAACTACGGTTATTGCCATAAATTAACATGTAAAGTTGCGACGTCATAATTATACTATTATAAACGAGTTGCCGCTTGCATCCGATTTGTAGAAATATTTTCCTATAAAAATTTACTAATTACCCGAAATTGCAAAAAGGAGCTGTGAAAAAAAATTACAAATTGTGTTGATAACTGAGAAAAACTACTTTCCATACGCCAGCGACGTGCATACGAATTTTTGACAACCTTTGATGAATATTTTGTAAATTTACTTTGGAGAATTAGGATGTAGATAGTATGGCGCTTAAAAATAAATAGTATTTTTTGACACGTTTTCATGCTACGGCGGGCAAGTGGATCTTCGCTGGAAAAATCATTCGGTGATCCGTTTGCATACCCATCCATTACGTCATCATAGTTATGAAAAAGGATTTAGTGCATTTGAATACTTCTTTACTTCTGCTCTAAAATCCCGTAAATTGATATTATTCGATATTTTCAATAAAGAATAGAATACTATTTTACAGGATTATTTGGATTCTCCAATATTTCGTGCATGAAGTATTCACGCATATTTTTTTCAGTGTTAACAATTTGTTTAAAAAATAAAACATCAATTGTATGATATGTTTTATTAAATGAACACACCAACATTTAATAATGAAGATACAGTTGTTTTTTTCTACATCTACAAAGATATGAAATAAAAAACCTTGAAATAGTTTGGTGTCTGGAAATGGCGTATACAACGTTTAACCAGAGATTCTTTGGTCAACAATAAGGCGATCCGGGTAAACATTCCTATATCCGAATATATTATGAAAGCTAGATATATGGTTACGTAAAGATACATGTCTGTTAGAGTTTTCCCCGCAGCCTTCAAATGGACATAAGGTCTGCAATGCAATTTATTATGATTCCTCACATGGAATATTATATCTAACTTCATCGAAAAAGGTGAGCCACAGTCATAACCTTCATAACGATTTGAATTCAATTTTTTATCTTGTGCAAATAATACTTCATAGTTTCTGTTCATATACGCTTCCTTAAAGCACTCTTCGTGGAATAACATCTACTGCAGTTTTCACATATACATTCTAATCCAGCGAGGGCGTTTTGCTTTTTATGCACTGTATTATGCTTTCATAACTTGCGTTTAGATTTAAATATCTCGTTACAATACTCACTTTCATACCATGTTTTAACGAAAATATCATGAATCTGTCTATTATATTTTTTTGGTATATAGACGAGTTACCAGATATTGTAAATAAAACTAAGGTGCATCTATTTGCAGATGATGCCTTATATATATATATATATATATATATATATATATATATATATATATATATATATATTCTGAAGACAATTGTACAGATCTCGTTACTGAAATGGCTTGGAACTTGTAAATATTATGCAATGGCTGTGTTATAATAAATTAAGTCTGAATACTAAGAAAACTAAATGTATGTACATAGAAAGAATAAGTTTAAAACATGTGAGGTACCTAGTTATAGAAAAGGATGTGATACAGTGGGTAGTTAGTTTCAAGTATTTAGGGGTAATTATTGACTGTGATCTTAAATTTAATAAATATGTGGAGTATGCAGAAAAGAAACTAACAAAGAAGGTTGGTGTTATTTGTAGATTAAGAAACGTGTTGTCCCTTGAAACTAAAAGGAAAGTTTTTGCTTCAATTGTTATGCCACATATAGGTTTTTGTAATCCTTTGTCATTTGGTGTAAATAGTTCTTTAATTGATAAGTTGGAAGTAGTATAGAACAGTTTTAAATGCAAATACATACTCAAGAGTACCGATATTAACTTAACTTAACTTAACATTCACGCCATTCCCTTGCGGGGTAGGCAAAACAATCCCTGCCTCTTATTTATTTTTCATTCACAATCTTTCTCCATGCTTTCCTATCTCCGCATAACTCCCTAGCTTCCGCAAGATTCATACATAGTCTCTGACATGCCCATTTGTTTTTAAAACTCCTTATCTTTCTTTCCTTTATCATAGATTCTACTACATTCAGCCAAGTTTTACGCGGCCTACCAGGCCCGGCCTTTCCCCTAACCTCACCCACATATATTTGTTTCGTTAATCTTGCGTTGTTCATTCTCTCAATGTGACCAAACCAACGTAATGTACAACTTTTATATCTATCCATCATCGTCTTTTCCTCACCACACTCCGTCATTATGCATTCATTTTTTATCTTGTCCCTTCTCGTTTTACCACATGCGCTTCTCAGGAATCTCATACCCACGGCATTTATTTTTCTTTCGTGCTTTTTGACATACCCATGTCTCACTTCCATACAGTACTGACGGGACGAATACGCCATTATAGATTGCTCGTTTCGCAGCTAGGCTCATGCTTTCATTTCTCATTATCGTCCACATACTTCCAATCACTTTCCTTCCAGCATTGACCCTTCGTCCAATCTCGCTCTCAATTGTACCATCTGCAGTAAACATTCTACTCGTCCACTTGCTCCACAATTTCATCTTGCAGAGTAAATACTCTACTCTCCTTTCCACCTTCCCGATTGAACACCACAATCTTAGTTTTGTTCACGTTTACCTTTAGGTCCATGCTCTCACAGACTGTATCAAACTTCCTCAGAGCGGTTTGCAGCTCATCCGCACTTAATAAGACTGTGTCATCTGCATACACCAGGAGTCGTACATTTACGTCACCAACCATTACACCATTTGTATCGTTACATACTTGTCTAAGACATTTATCCATGTATACATTGAACAACCACGGTGACATCACACAACCTTGTCGCACTCCTTGGTCAATATTAAAATATTCACTCACACCTCCTCTCACCCTAACACATGCCCGACTACCGTTGTATACTGCCCTTATTCCATTTATTAGACCTTTATTTACGCCATATTCATTTAATACTTCCCACAGCTTCTCTCTGTCATATGCTTTCTCCAGATCTACAAACGCACAGTACAACTTCCTTTTTACCTTTAAACACTTTTCGATCACCTGCTGGAGAGCAACCATCTGATCGACACATCCTCTCCCTGGCATGAAGCCACCTTGCACATCCCACATCCTAGATTGTGTAGTTTCTCGTACTCTTTCAACCAGTATTCTTCCAAATACTTTACCAGGTACGCTGAGCAAGCTTATTCCTATGTAGTTCTTACAATTACTCTTGTTTCTTTTACCCTTATATAATGGTACAATGATCGCGCTCTTCCAATCACTCGGCACTTTTCCACACATAAGGCATACATTGAATAATTCACGCAATCTTCGTATAAGCTTTGCACCACCATACTTGAGCATTTCACCAGTGATTTCATCTACGCCTGCCCCTTGCCGTGTTTCAACCTACCTACCGTTTTCTCTACCTCATTTATTCGAACATCCTTCTCAGTTTCATTCATCATTTCTTCTATATTCTCCTTATTTAACCCTTCAGTCTTACTTTTCTCACTACTGTACAGCTTTCCGAAATATTCTTGCCAGCATTTCCTCACTTCACAATCGTCCCATACTATTTCGTTTCTATCATTCATCACTCCTGCAGCGTTCTGTTTTGGGCCACGTTTTGTATTTTGACCCATTTCCAGAAGAGTTTTTGTTTCCCTCAAAATCATTCTGCATTTTCTCTCCTTCCACAGCCATCACTTCCTCTTTACTTATTCTCACTGCCTCCTTCGCTTCTTTGTTTCTTAATCTGTACACCTCATACAATCGTTTCTTCTCAGTCTCATTTTTGCAGCAATCATTGCCATGTACGCATCTTTTTCTTACTTACTGCCTTTTTACCGACTCATTCCACCAAGCACATTTTTCTGTCTACCTACAATCACTCTTCCACATATTCGCACGGCACAATTGACAACAGAGTTTTTCAAGCTTATCCATGCACTTTCAACGTCAGTGTCTTTTATTTGTTCGTTCCACACTGTTTCATTCACATTCAACTCTTTATTCACAGCATCTGCGTATTTCATTCTCGCACCATTATCCACTAGTTTGTCAACCCTAATTCTGGACGTTCGCACTACGTTTGCTTTCCTTCTCCACGACCCACTTTTGCCCTAAACACACTCTCGATACAACCAAAAGTGGTCCGATCCACACTGCTCCGCGCATTACTTTTGTGTCTTTCACCAGGTTTCTAAGCCGTTCATCATACACTATCAAGTCTATCATACTTTTAGATTCACCTCTCCCATGTCTACATATGCACATTTTATGTTTAAACCATGTATTAGGTACAAACAGGCTTCTCTCCACACAGATGTTCAGCAGGTGTTCACGTTCTCATTGATTCTTTGGTCTCCGAACTTTCCTAGAACGCGTTCACTATGTTCTCTTGTACACCCACCCATCCGTTTACATCCCGCACTATAATTACTCTTTCGTTTGGCTTACATACGTTCAATACGTTCTCTATTTCATTCCAGAAGTTCTCACGTCCCTGGCCTCTTTCTCCATTCACCGGTGCAATAAGAAAAATTCTTCGAAACTCCACTTTCATTTTAATCCATATTACCCGGGGCGATACCAATTCGTACTGTTTAACACACCTTTTTGCTCTTTCACTTATGATCATCCCAACACCTTTTGCGCCATGCACTTCCGCCTTCACTCCTGACCATAGTGCCAGGCTGCCATCCTCCATCTCCACAGCATCCTTTCCTTTGAGCTTTGTCTCCGATACACAGAATATCAAGGTGTCTTTCGTACATTACATTCGCAATTTCAAATTCTTTACCATGCATACCTCTAACATTCCACGTACCGACTCGCCATTCATTCCTTGCACAGTCGTCAGCAACGGGGCCTGTCTGTTTCGACCTTGACCGCCCCTTGTAGCCAGGTCGATGCGAGGCAATTGTATTGTTTTATTAAATAATACCATAGCGAGCAGACCGGGTACTGGCCAAATCGTGCCCCGGACGATGTAACATTCCCTACTAACGGTATCGTCCTACTACCGGACAGTTATGTCTACTGTCACGACATAATAGATACACATAAATAATAGATCGTATACTTACTGTATGAATCTCAAAATGTACATATACATGTACATTTTTTTTTCTTTCTTACCTACCCTTCAATCACACCACGCGTTTCAACCATACTGCTCTATACGCGATTCCTGGTTCCGCGCCCCTCACCGGACTTGCTGGTATTTATTAGCGACCAAATGATTCAATTATTATTTATTTATTTATTTATTTTATTTTTTTAGCTTTTCGAGTTATAGTTATTTCAATGTCATTTAATATTTATTTATCAAATCAGTTTTATTATCGTCGCGAGCCGTGATACTTAAATAAATATTTTATTAGTTCTCTATGAATTCATCGTTATTGCAACAATGTATACCTGTTCGGGCCCACTCCTTAGACAAAAGGTTTACGTTTGCTTTATAATTTTTTAAAGTTAAAGTTTTAACAATCACATGGATTTAATGGAGCCGTATTTTTCGTAAATACTGTAGCAATCCTTAATGTTATTTCGCGCCTATTTCAACTAAAGAGCCTTTTACTGGTTTGATTATCATTATATTTGTTTATTATTAATATTCAAACCGCCGCGCTGGGTATAAAAACCTGTTCAAACGCTTACCCTTATTTGATTGATTTAGAAGTTGTCATTTAACATTTATTAACATGTATTTAACTGAAAGCACCGAAATAAAGCTACTTATTTAACTTAAAAGTACGATAATCTTTTATGTTTAAATTTTTATTACAAAAAAAATTTACAATTTACCCGCTTTCTTATTTTATTGTTTTGAAAGTAAAAGAAGGTATTTGAATTCAATCGAAAAAAGTAAACTTTTAGAGTAAAACTTCTTTAAATTTCTTATTTATTAAACGAATATTGCAAAGGAAGTGAAGTATGTACCGATATGTTAGGGAAAATAGATTTGTTAAATGTTAGGGACAAAATTTTATACGATGTTTTATTTTTTATTTACAAAATAGATAAGGGACAGTTACCAAGTTATTTAAATGTTTTTTTATAAAAAGAGATCGGAAGTGCATAGTTACAATACGAGAAATAGAAATAATTTTTATGTTAAATGTCTAAATTTAAAGAGCACAAAAAATTTTATTTTTGATAAGGGAGTAGTTACTTATAACGGGTTACCACTAGATATTAAGAAAACGGAAAGTATTAATATGTTTAAAAAGAAATTAGCCATTAGCAGTAATTTGTTATGCTTACAGTAGGTGTATATTGTAAAAGACAAATAATTAATATTTAAGCTATCTTGATTGAACAAATAAATTATCTTTATTAAAAGTCTGTTTGGAGGCATAATTTCTGTTTACACAAGTACCTACTGCAGCTAAACATTTTTCAATATCTAAAATGGTCAAATAATATAAATAAACACGAATAGCACCGAATATAATCATCTTGGAAGTTGATAGGACCGCAAAACTAACGAGAAACGAAACACGTAACTACAGAAAATGTAAGGTTAGAACACGCGGCACGTTTATGTTTTCCGCGCATTTAGTCCGACGCAATGGATGGGTGTGCAAGTATATCATCGAATGACTTTTCTTGCGAAGATCCACTCGTTGCAGCGACAAAAATCGCCGTCTAGTTTATTGGAGTCTTATTTATGTTTTTACGTTGAGTTTGCATTGTTTTTATATGGTAATTTTCACGGTTCTAGGCAAATTGACCGAACACAATTGACCGAAAATCAGTTGATCGAAACGATAATTGGATGAAGTCGCAATTTACCGAAAAATTTGTCGGAAACATTAATTGTATTTGTATTGTCATTTTTTGTTTATTGCAACTTCCCTTCACACTTTATCCAGGCTTAGCACTGGCAGTATATTAATTACATGCGTGTTTAAAAGATTTTCTTGTTTTTTTTTTGTATTTGACGTATAAAACCTTCATAAAACCCATCACCATTTGTTTGTCTGGGACGTATTTACACCGTATTTAAAAGATTTGTTTTTTTTTAATTTTAGTTAATTATGCAAGATAGTTTTAATAATTTTTTTTAATGCTCGATGTTGTTTTTTATTTGATGCAAGTATAAAACCCTAATAAAACCCATCACCACACCAGTTGTCTTCCACGTATTTACATTATATACAATATCAAAAACTTAAATTATGGGCAATCCCGCGTAGATAATCGTTAGTGTTTCCTGCAATGTCAAATTGTTCAACAAGACGTCTTATTCTAGCAGCACAATGTGTATACTTTCTACTTTTCGTTATATCAATGTTATAATTAGTGATTAACGATAATTAGGTACATTCTTTTGAAAATAACATACCGAATTATATAGTTGAAGGGGTTAGGAACACAATGTAAAGTTTTATACCAAAATTAGTTATATAACTATTCGATAAATTACTTTCAAAACAACAACAAAAGACAAGAAAATCTTTTAAATCTTTTTCGGTAAATTGTGATTTCGGTCAATTTGCGTTTCAATCAACTGATTTTCGGTCAATTGTGTTCGGTCAATTGATTTCGGTAAATTGGTTTCGGTCAATTTACCGGATACCAATTTTCACGAGTCAGAGTAGTTGCGTCACTAATATCTTTTTTTATATACAAACAAGGCTAATATTAATACTGTCAGAGGACGCCGATGTTGTCAGCTTGTGAAACATAACAGTTTGACAACTGCCAAATCTCAACTTCAGGGGTTATGTTTATTTTATCACAATAATAAAATTTAAGTTATGTTATGTCAAATATTTATTGTTAGAAATGCTTGACAACACCGGACAGAATTGCCAACACTAAATCAGTTCTATCTGCATGCTCTCGTGCACAATAGGCGGGTTCTAAAGGTAGTAATGACGCAACTGCTTTGACTCTGAAAATTGGTATACTATACTTTTTCGAGAAAGTCAATTAAAAGGATCACATGGTCTGAGGTCACAATCGTTCTACACCGCGTAATAAAATATTGTAGCTTTACAGTACCAGTGGCGGTCCATGGATAAACAAATGCAAGGTGTCCGAAATTTTATAAAAAATAATCCTAGAATTATTGTAATATTGTCAGAATATCATCAAAAGTATTTATTTCAAACATGTAACTAATTATGTAAAAATAAAATCAGTACCAGCTATCCCGGTAGTGAAATGGTTATAGTGCTTCCCTTTCATCCGAGCGAAACTGGTTCAAATAAAATCAAAATCAAAGATGAAAACACAAAAACTTAAAATATTTATGCAAATTTGAATATTAGGTCGATTCTTCTGGCCTTCTTTTGCAAAATGATCAGTTTATTAAAGCTCAATTTGAATTCATTTTTTAGGCTGATTTACACTTATCACTACCGCTACTTAACATTTGTAATCACATTATTAGGAAAACAATAAAAAATCGCTTAACGTAACATTTATTTGAAAATTACAGTGCAGTAAAATAATTAAGATGAAATCAAATCAAAGCCCGCACAGCTGTTGATCCACACTGTAAGATGCGCCTTTGGTTATTGGTCGTGATTCGTTAATATTTTCAGTCAATAGATGCAACAGTTCAATTTTCAATGTAAGGATTAAGATCCATAAATTATTGACCATCGTAAATGTTCATTTGTCGTGTCTCGCTTAAGTTGTAAACATGTATGATGTAAATTTTGCCTTACGTTGATTTTATTTTTATTCCTTTCCTTGTAATCTGTAACGGAGTCAATTTTGTAAACCCCCTAGAATTCCGTAGAACGATTGTGACTGGGAGGCTTTAATCTAGCACAATCTATCAAGTATAATCCAGCAGCTAGCGAAAGTAATTAGAGCACTTTAGATGAGTGATCAGAAGATATATTATTTGAACTAACTAAATATTGGTAGCGTAATCCTTATTATTAGTAATAGCAGGCACCATCAACTTTCCAAACTACACCCTAAAAGTTCAAAAAGAGAGGCAGATAAATCAAAACAAGAAATTATCCAGTATTGAGTTTAATTAATAAACATACAAAAGAATCAAATTCTAAGCCACCCAAATTATTAGTTTATACAGTAACAGTCAAATTAATGAAAACTGTACATTATACGTATTAAATGAAATCACCGGTTTTCTACCACGAATATTAATTTAGAAAACGTGATATTCAATGCAATCAAATTACCGAAATTTTTAATTCTGGAGAAAGCAGTAACACATCAAAGTCATTCGTTAATTGTAAACTTCATTGTTTATCCAACGCAGTAATTGTAAGCAAAACTAAAAGATGTAGATTGTTGAGCTTAGGGGTATAAGTACTTGTTTAACTAAAGAGTTACTAATTTTAGCTTAAACAAACCGATCTTCATGTGTGAACTTAAAGTTAATAAATAAATAAATACATGTTCGTAGCACAAAGTCTTCTCCAAATGAAAGGTAAACACTTATACAAATATAAAATAGAATGAGATAAATCCATAGCTCAAAAATTGAGAAATAGATATGAAGCGGAATAAAATCACATATGATGCGGACTTTATGTGTAGTAGCTTTCTCTATGAAGAGAATGGCGTACTTAATCCGCTAACGCAGTAGTGCACATTTACGAATTTTCCCTTATTAACATGCTAGTGATACCGAAATACTTAAAATTTTTAGAGTGTTAAATTACAATAGCGTTGCTAAATATTTTTCATAACTGCTCTAAAAATTCTGTTTTGCAGGTTGCCTAGTCGTTGCAATAATTTAATTTTCAATAATTTCCTCAGTTCGCTTTCTTGAGACTCCGCTACCATATTTTCTGTTTATGCTACCTGTTTCATAAAATAATTTTACATGATATTCTATCGCGCATCGCAATGAATTGTATTCAGTTGCCAAACCAGAAAATTTGTTGCGGAATTCTTCTAAACAGGCTGCACTTGAATACCTCCAAACGCCACTGTCTCGATGCACTCCAGAAGTACGCTTTTACCATAAAAGTGTTATGCTGTTATGAAAAGGCTATTGTTGTAGTACGAAACCATTATTTATTTGATTGTTTTAATTACCAGTTTACATTGACAAAATATAAATGTGTCGCTAAATTTCTAAACGGTTTTTGATTATTGAACTTCAGTCACGTATTTAGGTTTGTGTATAAATAACTTGAATGTAAATTCTATTCTATATGAAGTGGAAGAAAAACTCAAAACCAAAATTATATATATAGTATGTACTGTGTGGTCACTTAAGTGTGCAACATATGGGAATTTTTTTTATTAATCGCTCGTCCAAAATACAGGTATTGCCAAAAGTTGGTGCATGTTTGATAACCATTTTAGGTGCACGTAGAATGGTTCCAAGTCAAACGGTATACACGGTAGGTCAAAAAATATAAAAATTGCTCAAGAGTAAAGTACCCTTATTTCAAAAAATTCGGCAAAATGTAATAAAGAAATGTTATTTAGAATTAAAAGTTATGCCCGAATACCAAAGCGTGGTCCTCTAAGTAATTTTTTATTTTTTTTTTGAAAAAGGTTAGTAATTTGGCTATTTTTTTTTAATTTTACTAAAACATGTTGATAACTTAATCAAAATGAAATCAATGTGGCACAATTTTATTAAAACTCGAGCCTATTTGAAAAATTAAATTAGATTTTTAATATTTTAGGCAATCACTAACTTCATGTTTGTTGCAACAATATTAAACATAAGTTTAAAATTTCGAAAAAAAAATCTTAACATAGTAAAAAATCAGTAATCATAATACGCATATTCAAAAACTCTAATCCAAAGTGGAAAAGCTTTATTTTAAATGCTTATTATAAACACCATACAAATTAATGGATGAGATTTGATTTTACTAAATTGATCGACGATATCCATGATTATTTTAAAACAAATGATTTTAGTAAACATTTTGACATTTTAATGACATTAAATGTTCATTATTATTTGATTATTAAGTTTATTTGATTTCAAAATATGCCTCCGCCAAGACAGTTAACGTTAACGGAAAAAGCAGAATTAGTTTTAATATGTGGAGATAACTACAAATCAGTGCGTGAAGCAGCAGACATTTTCAACCAAAGGCATCCTGATAATAATCCAATCCATTATTCCACAGTAAGCAGAATTTTAATGAAATTTCAACAGACAGGGTCTTTAAATTATAATTACAAGAAACAACGCACCAAAACAGTTTGTAATGAAGAGAATCAGTTACAAGTTCTTCAGGCAGTTGTTGAGAACCCTAGAAAATCCACTAATGAAATTTATAAATATACGGGCGTAAAAAGAACCAGTGTCAAGAATATTTTAAAAAATAACAAGTTCCATGCCTATAAGCCAATGTTTATTTGCACATTTCAAGAGCGGGACTATGACTTGCGTTTTGACTTCTCCATGTGGATTCAAGGAAAAATAGAAGAAGAACCTAACTTCCATAAACATATTCTTTTTGGGGATGAATCCACATTTACCTTTTTTTTATGGGGAAATTTAAAACAAAAAGTTTATAAAGATCGACCATTTAATAATCTCGAGGAGTTGGAAAACTCTAACCGATTTCATTGCGAAAATATTCCGGAAAGAGTATTGCGATCTACCCTAAATGAATTTTATGATCGGACAATTAGATGTATTAAACGACAAGGTGGGCATACGGAGATTCGTCGATAGTTGTGTACATATTATTTAAATTTTCTCTTAATAATTTTTGTTCGTTTATTTTGATTTTGTAAATCATTTCAAATAAAGCTTTTGCACTTTGGATTAGAGTTTTTGAATATGCGTATTATGATTACTGATTTTTTACCATGTTAAGATTTTTTTTTTCGAAATTTTAAACTTATGTTTAATATCGTTGCAACAAACATGAAGTTAGTGATTGCCTAAACTATTAAAAATCTAATTTAATTTTTCATATAGGCTCGAGTTTTAATAAAATTGTGCCAAATTGATTTCATTTTGATTAAGTTATCAACATGTTTTGGTAAAATGCAAAAAAAGGCCAAATTACTAACCTTTTTCAAAAAAAAAAAAAATTGCTTAGAGGACCACGCTTTGATATTCTAGCATAACTTTTAATTCTAAATAACATTTCTTCATTACATTTTGCCGAATTTTTTGAAATAAGGGTACTTTACTCTTGTGCGATTTTTATATTTTTTGACCTACCGTGTATACCGTTTGACTTGGAACCATTCTACGTGCACCTAAAATGTTTATCAAACATGCACCAACTTTTGGCAATACCTGTATTTTGGAAGAGCGATTAATAAAAAAAATTCCCATATGTTGCACACTTAAGTGACCACACTGTATATATATATATATATATATATATATATATATGTAGCATTACTTTTTAGCTACACCACATACATATAATAAAAAATAATTGAGAATATTGGTTTTGAGTTTTTCTTCCACTTCATATAAAATATAATTTACTTTCAAGTTATTTATACACAAACCTAAATACGTAACTGAAGTTCAATAGTCAAAAACCGTTTAAAAACTTAGCACGGGTATATTTTGTCAATGTAAACTGATAATTTAAATAATCAAATGAATAATTGCTTTGTACTACAACAACAGCCTTTTGATAAGAGCATAACACTTTTATTGTCAAAGCGTACTTCTGGAATGCATCGAATCAGTGGAGTTTGGAAGTCGTGACATTCAATTTGATAATATGGAAATATTTGTCCAGACAAACTCATTATTATGTTCGTTTATAACGTGAAGCTATTGAAATATACAGGGTGGGTGTCTACTGCGTGGACGTAGGATTTCTCCTTAACTATTAAAGATATCAAAACCAATTTTGGTGTGGTAATACACGATCATTGGACCTACATTCTAAAAATATTTAGGTATATACAAGGTGATTGACAAAAATATTCCAACCCAAACCTGTATTTTTTTAATGGAACATCATATTTTTGCACTTTTTTATTCACTATTACATTTAGAATAAAAGTTTAGAAATTTGTATCTGTATCACTAACCGTTCTACAGATATCGTCACTTTAGTACCAAAATAGAGTTAGCTTTGGAACCACGATGCGAACGTTGTCACCATGATTTTGTAAATCTGTTTATACCACCGACTATTAATAATCGTTTACTAACAAACAAATTGGGAAATTTTTCGAAAATATGTAAAACTATACAGAATGATTAACTTACGCGAAATGTAATTTTTCTCAATTTTTTCAAATGCAATACCCTGTAAATTTTTCACATTTCGATTCCCCGTGAAAAGTACATACTAATTGATAGTAAGCTTTATAGCCATAAGACGGACCCTTCTTGAGATATTGACGCTTTATTTGAAAATATTAACATACAGAAGAACAAATAAAACAAAATCCAGGTCAAATAAGAAAATACGAATGGCAAATAAATTTTGTAACTGATAGGAAAACTTAATTAATAACTAAACAATGAAATAATTCTCTACACCTAAAAATAAGTTGAACAAGTAAACATAAACGAATAAAACCATAAACTCAAATGAAATGTTCAAAATGCTGACCACGCCTAGATAAACACTTTGCAATTCGCTCAGTAAACGAAAGATTCACTCGCAACAACATTAGAGCCGAAATGGATTGAAACACAGTTCTAATTATATTTTTCTTATCTTCGCTTGTGGCGGAAGGATGTTGGTAAACTTTTTCTTTAACGTAGCCCCAAAGGAAGAAATCAAGGGCGTAAGATCCGGTGATCTGGCTGGCCAGTTTGCACACCACCTCGTCCTATTCATCTCATGGGATAATTTCTATCAAGATATTGCCTAACGCTGATTGCATAATGTGGAGGGCGCCATCCAGTTGAAACCACATCGTACGAATATTATCTACCTTGATATTTTCCAGGAGCTCAGGTAAATCATTTTCCAAAAACTGTAAATATCTTTTCCGGTAAGACTCCCATCAAAGAAAAAGGACTAACCACATTAAAATTGATTATACCACCCACATTAACTGACCATCGATGCTGGTGATCAACAACTCTTAAGATGTGTGGATTAGTATCTGAATAGTGATGATAGTTATGTATATTGATATTGCCATTATTGTGAAAAGTTGCCTCCTCCGTAAATAGAATGTTATTAACAAAATTGGGTTCTTCATTTACTTTAGTAGTTGTCCATTGGCAGAAAGATTCACGATTTGAAGATCTATTTCACTTAAAGCTTGATGTTGCTCGATATGATAAGGATGCAATTTATTTTTTAATAAAGCTGCGAACTTATTAGCTCTCTGATACTAATTTTCGGATTTTCTACAAGAGATGCCACAACACAATTTCTTCATTGGGGCTTGTTTTGCGCGCATAACACACACTTCCAGAATTTATAAATCTCTCAGCTACATTCATAAACGATTCTTTCCGCCTGGGTATCGTTCACAGTACAAACGGGTGACCAGCAAACCATTTCTTTGAGCTTCGCCCTAAATAAAGATCATATCGACCATTTCCTCTTTGGAAAAATTCATTTTATACAAAAATTGACAAAACGACAATCCAAAACACACAAACCTACCTGATTTGTTTTGTTGAATTCTATTGTCATAGTAAATTTGTATTTTAGAATATTTTACGTAAAAGCGTCAATATCTCAAGAAGGATCTATCTTATATCAATTAGTATCTACTTTTGATGGGGAATCGATATGTGAAAAAATATACAGGGTGTTTCATTTGAAAAATTGAGAAACATTACATTTGCGTAAGTTAATCATTTCTTGAAATATTGACGCTTTTACGTAAAATATTCTAAAATACAAATTTACTTGACAATAGAATTCAACAAACAAATCAGGTAGGTTTGTGTGTTTGGATTGTCGTTTGTCAATTTTGATAAAATGAATTTTTCTCAAAGAAAATGGTCGATATGATCTTTATTTATAAGCTCAAAGAAATGCTTTGCTGGTCACCGTTTGTACTGTGAACGATACCCAGGCGGAAACAATCGTTTATGAATGTAGCTAGAGATTTATAAATTCTGGAAGTGTGTGTTATGCAAACAAGTCAATGAATTGTTGTGGCATCTTGTAGAAAATCCGAAAATTAGTATAGAGACTAAGTATACAGTTCGCAGTTTATTAAAAAACAAATTGCATCCTTATCATATCAGCAACATAACATTTAGTGAAATAGATTTTCAAATCGTGAATCTTTGCAATGGACAATCTATAGAATTATGAAAATTTTGTTAATAACATCTATTTACGGATGAGGCAACTTTTCACAATAATGGCACATCTTACGTTTTCGATAAATTTCCTAGTTTGTTTGTTAGTAGACTATTATTAATAGTCGATGGTATTATAAACAGATTTACAAAATCGTGGTGACAACGCTCGCATCGTGGTTCCAAAGTTAACTCTATTTTGGTACTAAAGTGACGATATCTGTAGAACGGTTAGTGATACAGATACAAATTTCTATATTTTTATTTTATTATGGTAAAATTATTTGCAATAAAATAATTGCGTGCGTTCTCGATATAGGTTATGCAGTGCTTAATCATTATTTTCATGGCACTCTGTTATTAGAACAAGGGCTTGCGATTGAAAAAGTGTAGTGTGGTAGCAACCGTCTATTAAAGTGTTTTTTCTTAATACTTTTTTATTGTCATGCTCACAGAAATGTAATTTTGTCATTTTACTAACTACATCTGTGCCTATTTAACGAAATAAACCAAATTTGGATTAAGTTTGATGTAGTTTTATTTTTTAGTTTTTAAAAAATGTATCTGAAACAACATTTAAGAACAAAAATACATATAAAAGGAGCATTTTATTATTATATAAATTATTTTATTCACGATTACACTATAATACAATTAACAATGCAATTATTACAATTAGTTATGTTTATGCTAGATAGTACAATTTCTCAAATTCATTCACCCAATTTACTGGAAATATATGTTATTGCGTTTAAAACTAACTAAACCAAAACGTCAAATGAATGATCAATTTGTCATGCGTGCTTTGTAACGTGTTGAAAATGATATTTGAAACTAGCCCGAAATGCACTACAGATACCTAGAATAAAAGATATGATGTTTACATCAGCTGGTTTTTTGGATCACTAAAGCGGTAGTGCACTGGATGCGTGGGTGGTGTGACCGAATAGTGTAGAGATGCCTAAGGTGCCACGTAGTTTTAGATACGATAAGCTACGAAATGGGGAAGTAAAGCTGTAAGAGAACACATAAGTACAGATAAAAATAAGTAAAACACACAATAATTAAGCAAAACGCATTGCAGGTCTAACTCAATAGTTATATTTATCAAATTAAAAGAAATAAACAGTATTATTTGATTACCAAAGTTTGGATCAAATTTAGAATGGAATAATTTTAAAGTAAATTCCGGCCTTATTACTGTATAAAAAAATGCAAAAAACTTCTGAATGTAAATTTGTAAAACACCAAATAAAGTCAATAAAATACCTGGTTTAAATATTAATGGTAGGCCACACACCTTACGGTTATGCAATGTACATAATAATATTGACGTATAGTTGCGCAGAATCATTATCAGTAAACATACCCTAATTTTTAAAGCTAAAGCAGTTATATCATCTAAAACAAAATCAATCATTCATTAAAATCAATGTAATGTTAAGGTACTTTATGATTGTACGACTTGAGCTCTTTACAATGTAGCTATTAATTAAATTTAAATAAAGAAATATTAACACTTAGCTTAACATAGCTTCCGCAGGTATGAGGAACATATAGCGAAGAATATTGGCACCAATAGGCAGTCGAGCAACAGGTGGTTAAACCTATGTGGTTAAAATATGCCCTACAGTGATCTAAACATGTGGTTACTTGTGCTCGTATGATGGTCTAAACGAATTTAATAAAGTGATAAAATTAACACGGGTTGTCTCCCAAAACTTACCCTGAATTAATCAGGTGGAAATACCAAGAGATGGGTTTTACAAATCGCTTTATCAATTATAATGAATTAGTCATTACGTTTTCCAAAGCTAAAACGAAACAGAATTTGTTAATGTTTTGAGATGAAAAACATGGCATACCTAGTCCACGTGAATTAAAGAAAAGGATATCCATAAAACAAAGAAAACCCCATTAATAAATTAAGCTTTGGTATAACACGCATTAAGCGATGTAGTTAAAAAGCTAATAAAATTCAAATACTTCTTCTTTCATTCACAATAACCATATTTACCTTCAAACGAAACCGAAATTAAATTGAATTTGATAGCGTGAAGCGCACATCTTTTACTCAACCATTTCATAAATCCCGTTGGAGAAATAATGCGCCATTTTTTAAAAACTTCGACATATAAATGGTAATGCAAAATTGTGAAACAAACATACTGAAAGTTATGAAGAAATTCAAAAATATGGCACTTAATAGTTAAAACGAAGTGTAACAGCTTTTATACTCGTTTTCATGTTATCGCACCAATACCTACTATCATGAATGAAAAATGTATTTCTTTTGAAAACAATTAACCTTATAATTCATTTTAAATATTCATTATATTAATGGTGCATAAAATTTTGTATGCATTGCAGGCATAACTGGTTTTATGGTCCTACGGCGCTTTCCTATCTCTGAATAGCGCCTCGGGCCCAACAAACCTCATAAATCACTATTTTGTAATCGTTACTTAAAATATAGGGTTGTCAAAATACCAAATTTCCTTTTTAATATTTCTTTTATTTCTTAACCTTAACCTTCTTGCTTGAAAGAATTGATGAAGACACATCCTGATAACCTAATATTTTCGCGATTTGTTTAAAAACAAAACGTCGGACATAAACTTACCAAACTTTAAAACTAGTTGTAACTTTTTGAGCCGCACTGTATATGTTTGAAAGTTAGTTTACGAGAGCTTGGATATTTGTGAATAGAACGAGAGGTCGAACATGGAAATCGGTCGAAAACTTTCTGACGTGTGGCACAACAAAGACAAGTACGTTTTAACATATTGACTACTATTTTCTTTCGATATTCTTTAAACAAAGCAAACAAAATATCAGGTTAGTGATGTGTCTTCATCAATTCTCTTTCAAGCAAGAAGGTTAAGGTTAAGAAATAAAAAGAAATATTAAAAAATTTGATTGACAACTATATATTTTAGTAACGATTACAAAATCTATAGTATTCGGGCTAGTTTCAAATATCATTTTGAACACGTTACAAAGCAGGCATGACAAATTGATCATTCATTTGACGTTTTGGTTTGTTAGTTTTAAACGCAATAACATATATTTACAATAAATTGGGTGAATGAAATTGAGAAATTGTACTATCTAGCATAAATATAACTAATTGTAATAATTGCATTGTTAATATTTTTAAATAAACTCATAGTTTTGTGTCTGCTGTTTTCAATTAGATCAAAGAAATTTGGTTATAACTACTGTATTATAGTGTAATCGTGAATAAAATAATTTATATAATAATAAAATGCTCCTTTTATATGTATTTTTGTTCTTAAATGTTGTTTCAGATACATTTTTTAAAAACTAAAAAATAAAACTACATCAAACTTAATCCAAATTTGGTTTATTTCGTTAAATAGGCACAGATGTAGTTAGTAAAATGACAAAATTACATTTCTGTGAGCATGACAATAAAAAAGTATTAAGAAAAAACACTTTAATAGACGGTTGCTACCACACTACACTTTTTCAATCGCAAGCCCTTGTTCTAATAACAGAGTGCCATGAAAATAATGATTAAGCACTGCATAACCTATATCGAGAACGCACGCAATTATTTTATTGCAAATAATTTTACCATAATAAAATAAAAATATAGAAATTTGTATCTGTATCACTAACCGTTCTACAGATATCGTCACTTTAGTACCAAAATAGAGTTAACTTTGGAACCACGATGCGAGCGTTGTCACCACGATTTTGTAAATCTATTTATATAACCGACTATTAATAATAGTCGACTAACAAACAAACTGGGAAATTTATCGAAAACATGTAAAACTATACAGAATGATTAACTTACGCGAAATGTAATGTTTCTCAATTTTTTTCAAATGAAAATTATATTTTTTCACATATCGATTCCCCATCAAAAGTAGATACTAATTGATATAAGATAGATCCTTCTTGAGATATTGACGCTTTTACGTAAAAATATTGTAAAAAGAAATTTACTATGACAATAGAATTCAACAAAACAAATCAAGTAGGTTTGTGTGTTTTTGGATTCTCGTTTTGTCAATTTTTGTATAAAATGAATTTTTCCAAAGAGGAAATGGTCGATATGATCTTTATTTACGGCGAAGCTCAAAGAAATGCTTTGCTGGTTACCCGTTTGTACTGTGAACGATACCCAGACGGAAAGAATCGTTTATGAATGTAGCTGAGAGATTTATACATTCTGGAAGTGTGTTATGCCAAGCGCGAAAAAACAAGCTCCAATGAAAAAATTGTGTTGTGGCATCTCTTGTAGAAAATAAGTATACAGTTCGCAGCTTTATTAAAAAAACAAATTACATCCTTATCATATCGAGCAACATCAAGCTTTAAGTGAAATAGATTTTCAAAATCGTGAATCTTTCTGCCAATGGGCAACTACTAAAGTAAATGAAGAACCTAAGTCTATTTACGGATGAGGCAACTTTTCACAATAATGGCAATATCAATACACATAACTATCATCACTATTCAGATACTAATCCACACATCTTAAGAGTTGTTGATCACCAGCATCGATGGTCAGTTAATGTGTGGGGTGGTATAATCAACTTTAATGTGGTTGGTCCTTTTTTGTTTGATGGGAGTCTTACCGGAGAAAGATATTTACAGTTTTTGGAAAATGATTTATCCGAGCTTTTGGAAAATATCGAGGTAGATAATATTCGTACGATGTGGTTTCAACTGGATGGCGCCCCTCCACATTATGCAATCAGCGTTAGGAAATATCTTGATAAAAATTATCCGATGAGATGAATAGGACGAGGTGGTGTGAAAAACTGGCCAGCCAGATCACCTGATCTTACGCCCCTTGATTTCTTCCTTTGGGGCTACGTTAAAGAAAACGTTTAGCAACATCCTCACGCCACAAGCGAAGATATGAAAAATAGAATTAGAGCTGCGTTTCAATCCATTTCGGCTCTAATGTTGTTGCGAGTGAATTGCAAAGTGTTTAGCTAAGCGTGGTCAGCATTTTGAACATTTAATTTGAGTTTATGGTTTTATTCGTTTGTGTTTACTTGTTCAATTTATTTTTAGGTGTAGAGAATTATTTTATTGTTTAGTTATTAATTAAGTTTTCCTATCAGTTAAAGAATTTATTTGCCATTCGTATTTTCTTATTTGCTCTGGATTTTGTTTTATTTGTTCTTATGTATGTCAATATTTTCAAATAAAGCGTCAATATCTCAAGAAGATCCGTCTTATGGCTATAAACCTTGTTATCAATTAGTATCTACTTTTCACGGGGAATCGAAATGTGAAGAAATTTACAGGGTATTGCATTTGAAAAAATTGAGAAAAATTACATTTCGCGTAAGTTAATCATTCTGTATAGTTTTACATATTTTCGAAAAATTTCCCAATTTGTTTGTTAGTAAACGATTATTAATAGTCGGTGGTATAAACAGATTTACAAAATCATGGTGACAACGTTCGCATCGTGGTTCCAAAGCTAACTCTATTTTGGTACTAAAGTGACGATATCTGTAGAACGGTTAGTGATACAGATACAAATTTCTAAACTTTTATTCTAAATGTAATAGTGAATAAAAAAGTGCAAAAATATGATGTTCCATTAAAAAAATACAGGTTTGGGTTGGAATATTTTTGTCAATCACCTTGTATATACCTAAATATTTTTAGAATGTAGGTCCAATGATCGTGTATTACCACACCAAAATTGGTTTTGATATCTTTAATAGTTAAGGAGAAATCCTACGTCCACGCAGTAGACACCCACCCTGTATATTTCAATAGCTTCACGTTATAAACGAACATAATAATGACAATCAATCTTGACAAATATTTCCATATTATCAAATTGAATGTCACGATTTAAATTATTTAAAGCATGGTCAGCTACCGCAGGTTTCTCTGGTTGACCGAATCTAGAAAATCTCATATGTTCTTTACGTCTTGTATTAAAGCTATGTTTTGTGGTTCTAATGTATACTTTTCCACTTGAACAAGATAACTTGTACACTTCGGAAGATGATAATGGGTTTGAAACCAATTTTTCTTGTATGTTTAAAAACAATCCTAATGCCATGATTAATTAAGGTTTTAGAAGGAAGTAAAGCAGTACCAACTTTAAGAACTGGTTTTCCTTTATGCTTTATTATCATTAAGTGAATACTCGTTAGCTTGTAAGGATTTTGTTAAATATTTATATTCATCTTTCCAAAATTCAGGATCAGAAATTCGTTCCATCCACTAAAGATTTAATTACACCAATTTTTTTGACGTGGATGGTGGTTTGATAATTTACGAGTGTGTGTCGACTTTTTGAAAACCTTAAAAGATATTGATATGTCAAGAAATGGTAAAGTTTCCTTTTCCATGGTAAACTGGATGTTTGGATGTACACCATTCGAAAAAATTAAAAATTCATGTGTGTCTCTTCTCCATGTCTCCAAATAACAGTTGTGTGATCTACATATCTATACCATATAAACCAAAATTTCTACTTTAAAGGAACGTAATTTCGAAATACGTTAGACTTTTCCTTTAGTTTGGAGGAAAAAGAGGAGAAAATATCAATTTTCCTTATTACTTTTTATGGACAGATGAGGCCATTTTCACATCAAATGGCGTGGTTAGTGCCCAAAACTGTATAGGGCGAGAACAAGAAAATTCGAAGTATCAAAAACTTTGTTAGAGATGATCCAAGAAGGGCAATTATTTGGATTAAATGCGATGGGAAGCACACCGAAGTGTAATTTTGTCTTTTATTTGCTAATGTTCCACGCTTGTACTTATTCAATCAAATAAACCAAATTTGCATTAAGTTTGATATAGTTTTATTGTTATGTTTTTAGTTTCTAAAAAAATATATCTGAAACTTTACCTTACGAAATTTTGAAAAATAATGCTATTTTTTGAAATGTTTAGGAAAAAATTTGACATTTGTTTATGCTACTTGTTTCATAAAATAATTTTACATTGTATTCTATCACGCATCGCAATGAATTGTATTCAATTGCCAAACCAGACATTTTTTTGCGGAATTCTTTTAAACAGGCTGCACTTGAATACTTCCAAACTCCACTGATTCGATGCATTCCAGAAGTACGCTTTGACTAACCTGATATTTTGTTTGCTTTGTTTAAAGAATATCGAAAGAAAATAGGAGTTAATATGTTAAAACGTACTTGTCTTTGTTGTGCCACACGTCAGAAAGTTTTCGACCGATTTCCATGTTCGACCTCTCGTTCTATTCACAAATATCCAAGCTCTCGTAAACTAACTTTCAAACATATACAGTGCGGCTCAAAAAGTTACAACTAGTTTTAAAGTTTGGTAAGTTTATGTCCGACGTTTTGTTTTTTAAACAAATCGCGAAAATATTAGGTTATCAGGATGTGTCTTCATCAATTCTCTTTCAAAGAAAACCAAAATCAATGAAATAGGTAAAGAAATAAAAAATGTTAAAACGGAAATTCCTGTTTTTGGACAACCCTACATAATCAAAAAGTGGTATTTAACTAAACACATAAACTCTTCTGTTTATGTATTTAATTTGACATTTGTCAACAAATATTTCAAAATTTAATGTTTCTAATTTTATTTACAGGCCAGCCGTTTTAAATTGGCGAGGCGACTGGATGCACAAAGTTCGGCACGTGTGGCATATTTAAATTCTTTCAGTGGCGGAACAAATACCCATAATATTATTGATGTTAGGATTGAATGATATCATTAATATTATATGAAGGGCTTATTACAGGTGAAAGTTTAGGGTATAGAAATAATATCAAAATGAAGTTTACAAAGCATTTGAACTTTGAAAGGCAAGAGCAAAGAAAAGCATAGCTTTATTTATGATGTGTTCTATGCTGAAAAACAAAGGACTTAAGCACGAGAAGTTGTATTCAACGTTTTAATTATATTTGTAATAAAATTGTGGTTCTCCAGTGGCCGAAGTGAAAACCGACATTAGTAATGCTAGAGTAATAAAAGGGTTAGAGGACACCGTTACTTAAAATTACAAGGGATTTAGAAAATGAAAATTTGATTGATAGCCACAGAACAACTTGTAATTAATGTTGCGAATGTTTCTGGTAATGACGACCTTTCACATTCCGTTTGAAGTGGAGGTGATTGTGATTAATTAACCATTAATGATATAATGAATTTATTAACCGTTTTAAATAATAATAAATACAAAATTTCTATTGCTTCTGTTGTTTTCTAATTTTGTTTGGATTAAAAGTATCTAAATATCTTGATTAACGTTAAGTTGTCTTAAATTGCATATTTTTAAATAATTTTTCTTTTTAAATTAAATTAATGTAAGTATATTTTCAATTATTATTATTAATTATGCTAACTTTTAATTTTATTTCCAGCTAGAAAAATTATAAAAACTCTAAACATAGGTGTATAACTAATAAATTAAAATGATTGCAGGCATTTTAATAGAACATTTTACTAATTTGGTACCTACTGCATTATTAAACCAATAATGATTCTTTATATTACAATGCAATGTTACGCCGCTGGTTGAGGCTTCGCGCGCCGTACCGAACTTCAGGTTGCACTGCCACTCTCAACTTAAAACGGCTGATCTGTAAATGATTACAAACAATCTTGTTCGCAACACGTGCGTTGTTACATTTGGATGCGGCCTTATATTTTATCACTCGGCTAAGGCTTCTGCTTAAAATGGAGGGTCTCGCACCAAGAAATGTGTAAATAGTCCCACTAGTTACGAAAGTAATTATTTTGTCACTCCGAGATTAAATATATTGTTTCAGACCCCGTTTCTATGGACTGAAGTATCACTCTTACTCTCTAAGGATTAAAAATCACTTTTAATACTTTGGGACGAAATGTGAACCAAACCTTGGCAACAAACCAACCTAGATATTTAACTAAATTCATACACTGCGGGACTGAGGAATCTTTTAAGCCCTCGAGTGATTGTAGCCTCGACTTCGTCTCAGGCTACTTCATTCACTCGCTAGATTAAACTTAGTTCATCAGTCCCTTAATAAATAATATACTATTATACAGGTTTGCTTAAATTCGAGTAGCCAGAACTTGAAAATTGGTGTATGGGGAAAAAATTAAATAATACGCAACTTTTCTCTTTTGGAAATTTTGAAAATTTTTAGGAAAAAATCATTTTTGAAGTAAAAACTGATATCGAAGTACACTACGCCGAAGGATACTACGCCGACTGTGCCCACATCGCCAAGTGTAAAGAGGACACTAAGCCAAACGTGACCGTAACGCCGACTATTAAAAAAAAATTGAATAGGGACACTACGCCGACAGTACCCACATCGCCGACAAGTGTGCAAGGGACACAACGCCCTTATTAATTTTTTTGCTAATAGTCGGCGGTCACGTTCGGCTTAGTGCCCTCTAGTCGGTGATATGGACCTTCAAAGATCCTGTCTGCGTTGTAGACAGTAGGCGTAGTGTCCCGGCCCCCAATCTAAACACCTACATACGTAGTATGACTGATATTCAAATTTGCTTATACCGAGTGGTGAATGATCGGACGCAACATAGGAAATCCAATGGGAAATTATAAACTCTCGAATTCTTGCTTCTCTAATTATTTTAGGTAAAGACTCTACAGGAACTTTTCTTTAAAGAAGTGAATTAATTCTCTATCAGATGAAACTGTTAAAAATTATTTACCATTCCTGCACAGTATCCGGCCAGAAATTAAATGTCAGGATGACGTTACCTTTCAAAATTATTATAAATACTGTCATGTTGTCAGTCTATTAGTCAAACCATAGACTTAAAAAATGTCGTACACCGTTTCAGAAAGAACAGAAATTGTAAAAATGTTTTATTCCGGCAATAGCACGCGCACAGTAACTGCTTTATTTAGTGCGAAATGTCGAAACCGCCCGATTCCAAGCTATATTACAGTTTGAAGAATTATTTCAAATTTGAAAATAGTGGAACGGTGCTTCCTTTTGTGTAAATGCGCCAAAAAGTATGAAGCCAATATTAAAAAAAGTGTGTTTGAAAATAAAAATACTACAAATGTATTAACTGCAGTTGTTGAAAATTCTTGTGAAATTGCGAGCCAGTTTGGAATAGATAATACAACCGCATTAAACGTTTTTAAAAAGAATAATTTCCATTCGTACAAACTTCAGTGTTATCAGGAGTTGCTTGAGGGGGATTTTGAAAGAGTTTTGTTATGAGATGCTGGAGAAGGCTAATCTAGACCAACAATGTTTAAAGAACATTTGTTTTACGGATGAGTGTACGTTTACGTTACGTTATGAACTCAAAAGCATAATAGACAAATTGCCCAAACATAAATCCCCCGGCCACGACCTCATTACAAACACCATCCTCCAACACTTAACCAATAAAACACATGCATACTTAACCAGTACTTATAATGCTTGCATGAGACAGGGCTATTTCCCACAATCATGGAAACATGCACAGATAATTATATTCGCCAAACCAGGAAAAGACAAAAAAAGTAAACAACTACAGACCGATAAGTTTACTAAGTTCACTATCTAAACTTTTAGAAAAGGTCATACATAAAAGTTTGATTGTTAGTGTTGAAAACCCATCTTCCAATGCGGTTTTCGAAAAGGTCACTCAACCTGTCACCAACTATAGCGAATTAGCGAACTAATCGGAAGGGGTTTCGAAAGCAAACAATATATATCAGTAATCTTTCTAGATATAACAAAGGTTTCCGACAAAGTATGGGTATAAGGTCTCAAAAAGAACTCATAAATATAGGCATGTCTAGTAATCTCAAAGCTTTCATCTTCTCTTTTTCAGAAAACCGAACCTTTGCAATCAGGGTTAACTCAACACTGAAACCAAAAACATCCGTGCTAGTGTTTCACAAGACAGTATTCTAGGACCTATCCATTTCAATACATACATGTCAGATATTCCTGAAATTACTGCAGCGCAGATAAATTAGAAAATGCAGTGATTGCATTACAACAAGCAATAAACCGACTATCCTCCTGGTTCATACAATGGAATATGCAAATTAACGCTGATGAATGTTAAGCCAAAATATTTACATTACGAAGAATCAACAACCCCCCTGGAGTACATATCAACAATAGTATAATACGTTGGAATTCAAATAGTGAAATGCTTAGCAGTCTATCTTGATACTCGCAGTCTATCTTGATACTCGGTTAAGTTGGAAATACCACATAAATTTTAAACTAACGCAAACTTACAATAGGCTAAGATAATTGTATCCTTTAACAAATAGGAAATCGACACTAAAAGTTTAATCTGCGTTACTACAGTATAAAAGTTTGTTACGATCCCTGGCGCTGTACGCTTCTTATGTGTGTGTAATTCTTCCAAAAGTAACAAACAAAAACTGCAGATTCCAAAACAAGGTGCTAAGAAGTGCAGTTAACGCACCGCTATATTAGAAACCTACAGTTACATCAAGAGCTAGGCGTCTTATACGTGTAAGGGTTTATTAAAAAATGTGCTGTTTATTACTAACTCAAACGAGTGTAGCGGTGCGTTGCATTATAAACTATTCCAAACAAATATTCACACCAGACTGAAACGCAAACTACCGCGAGGTATTATTCTACCAAATCTCGAACACAGATAAATTACTGCTATTATTACTATTGCTAATTATTGTCTTTGTCACATATTTTCATGAGACATATAATTAGTTTCGTTATGTTATTGTTTAATTATTGTATTCAATCATCAATGCTATGTATAACAAACAATCATTTGTTGATCTGGCAATAAACAGAAATTAAAAAAAAACGTTTACGTTAAATAATGAACCAAACGTGCAAAAGGATTTGGTCAACAAAAAGGCCAGAAATTGTTGCTGAAAGCCGACATCAAATCTTCCAAAAATTGATGTTTAGGTAGGAATATTCGGATATTCTTGGACCATTTTTTATGACGAAAATCTAAGCGCGGGAAGGTTTTTGGTTTTGCTCCAAGAGCAAAATTTTACCGGTTCTAGCAGAAGTAGCTACCGAGGAAGAAGGTTTCAAATAATGTTGTCCTGCTCACAACAGCCGACAAGTTAAAGACTTTATTAATAATTGTTGTAATAACTGTATAATAGGACCAAATTGTGCAATTAAGTGGCCTCCAAGATCTGGAGATCTTGACCCAAATGACTATTATCTCTGGGGACATTTAAAATCTAAAATTTTCACTTCTGAAAGATTTCCAGATTTACAGGTTTTAAAGACATGCATCAGCGAAGAATGCTCAAAAATAACGCCTCGGATCTTGCCAAAGATTGGTGGCTTATTTGACCATTTGCTAAAATTTTTGTAATTTGTAATTAATTATTATTGATATTTATACTAGGATTGTCGACAACTGTAGTATCTTTATTTTTAAACCCATTTCTTTGAACGTTATCTTCATTATTTTGTCACAATTACACTATTTTGAAATTTGATAGTAATTCTTCTAATAAATAGTTTTTATTAATTTTTTAGACAATTAAACGTACTTTATTCATTAAACTGTTTTTTTTTTCATTGATTATTAAATGGCTTGACGTTTGAACGATTGTGTCATTTTGGTATTTCATTGCTGTCTTGATGCTGTGCAGGAATGGTAGGTACTTAATTTTTGCAATTTCTGAAATTAGCATAAGCTGTAAAATAATTATAAATGTTTATTTGATAGAGAATTCAATTCTTTAAAGAAAAGTTCCTGTAGAGTTTTTACCTAAAATAATTAGGGAAGCAGGAATTCGAGAGTCTATGATTTCCCATTGCATTTCCTATGGTGCGTCGGACCATTCACCACCCGGTATAGATGCCTTATGTTAGGTTCGTAGAAAAATGCAATTTTTTATATAAAGTAATTGAATTAAGAAATAATTCGCAAATATTAATTTAGTCATTAGTCATTAACTAAATATTGCTTGAACTACAATATAAAAAAGGTTGTCCATAATTCAGAAAAGTTTTACTCTTTTGGGCAAGGTTTTAAAAAAAAGGTATTTAATTTAATACTACCATTTTGTTTTCCTTAGGCAATGATCGCTTTATCACCATGGGAAAGGCGATTATGTTTTCTACTTCCATTCTGCATGCGATTAATATTATGTGCATTAAGAATGTACAGTTTTGGTGGAGGAGACCCTGCAGCACTGACACATCTTGTTTTGCAAGTAAGTAAGTAAGTCTAATGAATACATGTATGTTCTTACGTTATTTTTTCTAAGGATTTAGTGTCGCTAACAGGAGCTGCGATAGGTGCGATGCACATTCCAGAAAGATGGTTTCCAGGTTGTGTAGACCTATATTTTAATTCACACAATATTATGCACATCCTTGTCGTGACGGCAGTGTATTCAATGCATATATCAACAATGAGAGATCTAGCATGGATGGACCAAGTAAAATGCAAGGCTACGCTTTGACTTAGTTATTATCTATAAAAAAAATTGCCTAATCTTGTTGAACAATTGAACTTTGTATTTTTAGACTTCCATTATAACCAACCATTTAGGAAAGTAGAGATTAAAATGCGATAACAATAATCTCTTCCACAAATTACGCACACACACAAATGCTGTATATAAGTATTCACTAAATTGAAAATGATTTTTTGCGCAGTGATAAATTTACGGTAATAAAATGAAAAAAAGATTAAATTCTTTAGTCTCATAATAGTGTAGTACAAATTAGCCATATCTAAAGGTATAACCATTTGAATGTGATTTAATTTGAATTTCTCTTCAATTAATTGATAGTCAATATTTGAATTACCATAGTTTATAGTATAAGAGATAAGAGTTGGTCATTTACTAATTGGGTAGGTTTAGCAAACTACGGATATAAATTATTAATGATTACCTACGTTTTAAGTAGACATTATAATTGTTTATTCAATAAGTACGTGAACGTTATGTAATCAATTTCTTGCTTACTTGTTGTACGTACCCACACATTTCACTTAAAAAAGAACAAATGTGTAGGGTACTTCTGTTATCACAATAATTCGGCTCTCCAAAACCATTGTGCATTGAAAAAGGCAACTTTTATTGCTATTGTTATTTTGCTCAACTTCTTCCATAAATGTAGCCTGTGATTTAAAGCAAGTATTCCAAAATGCGTAGTGAAATGACAATAATTTGCATAATGATTAATACAATAATGGATTACATCAGGTCACGAATAAAAGCAGTATCGTCCTCTAAGATACAACAAGTAAATGTAATCACCCACTATCTAATCAATGAGTTAAAAACCACACTGCCTCAAACAGGATATTTTAGTTATAACCAGCGTTCAAATTCTGACTGCTCAAACAAGTAATGACTTACAGTTTTAGCACTCTGTTATCCCATATGAGTATATCCTTGAAGTTAAGTTTTATGCAACCATACTTCATTTAAGTTACGATGGACTGTCCTTTTTTTTGGAATGTATTACACACAAAAGGGGCATTTTCGTCAAACAAAATACTGAAAAGTAATGTTTTTGTCATGTCATCATTTTCTTTATACTATAACCTGTCTTCTATATAAACTGGATTAAAATAGGGAGAGAAGTAAGTATTTAGTGTCGGTTGTGTAGGTCACAAAACCAACTGATGAACTTGATTGCTCTAATAACTCCCCATGAGGACATTTATCCAATTATTCTATTTCAACCTGAGGTTGATTTTAACCGTGGATCAAATCAACTTTGTAGAACTAATCCTTAGTTACTTTTGCACAGAAGACACGTATCCTAACTCCCCATGAGGACATTTATCCAATTATTCTATTTCAATCTGAGGTTGATTTTAACCGTGGATCAAATCAACTTTGTAGAACTAATCCTTAGTTCCTTTGCACAGAAGACACGTATCCTTCAGCAATAAAAACACCAGCAGAAGAGCTGAAAAAGATTTCAATAATAAAATGACAATGACAAATTTCGAGCAAATAATAGTATATTAAGAACCTAGTTTCATAAGATGCACTTAATCGAACGAGTTCTAATGCGAAACAAGTTTCTTATACTATTTTGCATATTTAGTTGAAAATTTTGAAATAAAGGAAATCCCAATTTTCACCTCTTATGTCTATTTTCATAGTATTGAATAAGAATATAGGTTGGCAACAATGATATATGCTTGTTTCAGTTCAATTGTTCGATTTGTTACTAAAGCGTTACAACGTCCTTAAATATATAACATCACACAAAATAGTTTCTCAACGTTAATGAAAATTATATTTTAAACAAAGAAAAAAAAAACTGTGAACGGAATAATCTGAGAGCAAACTAACATCATATTGAAACACATAAGAGTTCGGCTTTGACTAGCGTAACCGTTACTTTACATTAACCAGGAATAATTAAATATAAAAATAGATTATAATTATTTCCGCATACACCGAAATGTCTAGGTTTAGAGTAATTGTTGGATTCAGTTCGAAAATTCTACACTGTTGACAAGATAGTGTTTCCATGTGTGAAACAAGTTTCTCAATTTACATGATTTCTCCAGTGGATTTGATCCAGCTGATGATAAAACGCGTATGGTTACTGTAAAAAAATTAAAATATTGAGCGCAGTTAGTTTTGTGGCCTAAAGTTTACTTCCATTATAAATTAAAGTAATAAATCATCGTTTACAAAAAAAATTCATCATTACACTTTATTTCTATTTACATAGATAAATGAAGGAACTATATACTCATTTCGGATAAGTGCAGGTTATGTTACATTTATGTTTACATCGACAAAAAACTTCGTTAGTGCGCGTACCAACATAAAAAAAACGTTAGTTAAACATTAAAATGCCCGTTTGAGTGTCAGAATCTCAGAATGCACATATTATAAACGCAAAACGGAAAAAAAAAATTTTTTGTGCTTCCGTCCGGCAACATTTGTTTTTCAATCCTCAAAATCGTCTAAAAACTAATTGTTTTTGGCCTACCCCAGTAAAACGTAAAAATTTTTATATTGGCATAACTGACTTTTTATAAATAAACATTTTCTAACCGCTGTCATACATATTAGAGTGGTTTGATACGTAGATATTCAATACTGTCAACGTAAAATGTGATGACGTAACCAAACGAATTTTTGAAAATATTTTTAATGAATTAATACCGTCAGCACAAAAATTTTGTGTATTACACATCCAGAAAATATTTTTGCGAGTATTTGCAGGCTAACGCCTCGGCCCCCAATTTTGCTCGTACTCGCAGAATGATCGTTTCTGGCTTAGTGATACAAATAACTATTGTCCTTTATTAACTATTAAATATGTAATTGTTTGAAATATACATATCAGTCAACAAAGTTATATGTAATAAAAATTCAATGTATATGAATACGGGATTGGGCGAAAAATATTGGTTTGAATTTTCGCAAATAATTCTTAGTGAGGTACCATCTGTATCTGTCGAATCCACAAAGCACAGAAGGTTTGCGGTAGAAACCTAATAATATAGAGTGAGCTAATTACTACTAGTGTGACCGTCTTCCATTTACGAAAGTACTGAAAAATTAACATAATTCAATATTTTAATAGGTCGCCCTTAATAATGAATATATTTAATGCCCAACAACGACATTTGTCTCTATATTACTAACACGCCATCAAAGATACGTTAAGAAGTGGAATCTTGATAATCGGCAACGATATGCTCATTAACTGATACTAACCCAAAATTTGTAGAAATTTTTGTTAGGATTTTAAAATGCAATCGTTAAATCAAATTTTAATTTCATGCGACATAATTTCCATATAATATACATTAATTGTATTTGCATAATTTTACGGAAGATCTCAATTACATTCCAATAAATAGAATTGTATTAAAACTCGTTTAACATTCGGTTATCTGAAAGTTTGCTAAACATAAACCTGTGATGATAGACTTAGAACACCTGTAGATAAGTTTTATTGTGATATACAAGTGCAGAATTGCATATTAATATTAAATTCTGACCAACTCTATTTAATATTTTAAAAATTTAAAGCAATATGCATGTACATATAAAACCTTTTGCTTTCTTTTACTATTAGTATAGTGGACATAAATGAAGTAATTTTTAAAGTTCCATAGTAGTATTTACCAGTTTTTACAGTATTGGGTAGGATTGCAAAATACATTGAATAGCTTAGAATGTAACCAGCATTTCACTCACTTTAAAAAGGGAAAAAAACATGTTTTGTAAATATAACAGTAGATACTTGTGTTCAGTTGTAGGTAGCAAGACCACCATATTTTACTTGTTTTGCCAAAAGCCAGTGTAATTGAAATACCTGTATTTTATAAACAGTGTTTAGATCAAATGTGTTAACCATTATATGAACGCCCATTTTTTTCATTACGCTTGTTTTTGGAAGTATGTAACACATCTACTACAGTAGATTATACTGTTAAAATCTACCGAAAAACCTACACAACAAATTTTATGTGAAATATTTTGCAATTTGCTCGAGAATGGTTCGTACAAGTACAAGTTAGGTAATCGCCTTTAATTTTTAAATATAATCTTTACATTCAAAGTTTTAATTACACAAATTGTACGTCTTAGAAACATGTGTGTTGCCTATATTATACAGATGCATACCTACCGGATGGTGCATCGGTATTGTAAATTTAAAGAGGGTCAAATCTTGGCTTCTCTGTTAATTTTAGAAAGAAGTACTGTAACCTTTTAAAGGGCTCGGTAAGACAAATTCGTCTACCAAATTTGAATTCTTGTTATTAAGCCGTTTTCAAGTTATTTGCAAAAGTTATACATAGTTTTTAAATAAGTTTAAATACGGTTCTGCTGATATCAGTGACCGTCAGTAAAAATAACTGTTGACAAATGATTAAAGCTGATTTTACACGACAACGCATAAATTCTTATTTAAATTTTCCTGATTTACCGGAAAATAGAACAATCTAAATTTTTAGAAGTAAAGCTGATTTTTTGCCAATAAATTAACTTGTTGTCAAGGTTAAAATAGTTATTTATGTATCAAGGGCATAAAACAGGCGTTTATGGATACCAACGTGTAAATAAGAACCCGAGCCGTCAGGCGAAGCTATTAAGGTCCATAAACGCTGTTTGCGCCCAAAATATATACACAATTTTATTCTTGTTGTTACTAGTAAGATGAGAAAATAATCTGTATACATACGTTTGCGTTACTATAGCAACTAAGTCAATAAGACTAGAATAGGTGATCTAACTGCATGTGAATTCTGAAAACAAAAAAAAACACATTTACTTTAACACCCGCGAGTGCTGAAGTAGTTCACGGACGCTAAGTGACATTTTACGCCCGCTAAATTGATTCCTAAGATGTACTTTATAGCCCGATCTTGTTCAATGTTTAAAAGGCTGCTTAAATAAACCCCCAAATAATATCCCAAACCATCATAAAGCTCACGCCTTACATTTTCCAACTGATAGGATGAATTTCTATCACAAATCGCCGAAATTGAATTGATGCAAATTTTCAAACCGAATGTTTTTGTACGATTTTTCTTTGATGCGGGCCAACTGGAAATAGAGAGAGATCGAGAGAGCTATTAGGCAATTAATTTGATGGCTTGGACCAATTACATTCCCATAAAAAAACATCGACCAAATATTGACCAACGACATAAAATACCAGTCGCCGAAAATTCAGATTTTATGTTGGATGTGGTTATGGACCTGTCCCAAACAACAGAAAAAATGACGTTGTTTTGTTAGAGAACCATGTCTATGAGTGAGCCAGTACTTAAGAACTTCATCATCCCAATAATGTTCAAAGACGCCTTGTCCATTGGTTGGAGCTCGTGGGTCGTATTGCTTGGTAAGCGGTATATGGTGATTCCTAACTCTTCAGCGACAATAACATAACAATTAAGTAATCTAAATGACAGTTAGCACCATCGAAAATTAAGAGACATGGTCCAGGTGCTTTGTATTTTGCAAAATGTTGAAGCTGTGACTTGAAGGTTTTAATAGCCATTTGCCTTTAGGTGTCACTAATGCCATGCTTCCTGGTGGTAAAGACTCGGTTCGTTCTCGTTTCATTTGTTTCCCCTTGAATAAGATTAATGGAGGTACTGCAGAACCCATAGCGTTTTCACATTAGACTATCGTGACGTTTTTCCCATGTTCATTTGCTACCAGATGAACTCGTTTGACACCCTTTTTGCAAGAACCTGTTGCTGGTGGTGGAGGGCCAAATGACAACCTTTCTCGTCCATATTATAGATGCACTGTGGTTTATCTATAATATCAAGGTCATTTAGAATCTTACGCAGTTTTGCAAAATGATCGTTCACTATAAGCAGGTTTAGTTCTTGAGCCCTGGCAGGATTCATGCTCTAAACCTTACGCTTTCTAATTTGGGGGTTACGGTTGAAGAATCTTCTAATCCAGAAACGTCCCGCCATTTTGATGTCTTTATTGAACGAGTGGCTTATAGAGTTTGCATCGCAAAAATTGAAAATTCATCTAGGTAACACCATGGAAGTTAGCGGATATCCCACTTTTGCCAAACGAATAATTTTTTCGTAAATAATCTCACAACGTTCCATGTGGCACTGAAAACTGCTTACTTGCTGAACTTAGGTTGGTGTAAAGGTCAAGCACAAAAATCTTGCTTCTATTCGTTTTTTGTTTTGAAGTAATGGATCGGAAGGTGAGAAACACTAGCGTAAGGTATTCATGGACAGTAGTAGGAGATGACAAACGACACACAAAATGTAAACATTTTGAAATTATCTCATTTATTTTCCATTTTATCCCTTTAACTAGACTATTAGGTAGAAATACTATCATTAATTCATATATTACCGCAATTATAATTCAGTCATTTCACTTTCCTTGGTAGCGCTTTTTGATAATAATAATCGATAAAATGCTCAAACTTTCAGACTCCACCCAATCCCAAAAAAAGGATGCAGGGGAACTCGGGGTAGAACGGTGTACGTAACGTTTGAATATTTTTTTGACAAAATTTGCCTACAGATTCCTAAAATTTTTCTTTGGAAGTTATATTTGATTACATTTCCAACAATTGTTACAAAAACAAATTTACTGTTATTATTTTCTTTTCCATTTTCTGCTGTTAATTTTTTTGTTACCCAATTCCCCGTTGTGTCCCACCTATGGGGTACATGTGAAACAGAATAAAATAGTCGCTAAAAGTTGATTTTTATTAATTCAAAACAAAACGTAAAACAACTTAGGTATTTCTCGTCACAAAATATTTAAAAAAATACAAAAAATGCTCCTTATTGGCAGAACTCACACGAAAACACAGTTTCATCATCGTCGCTATGTATGCCTACATAAGAGTTATGCGCCCATAGGTGATACAAACTGCAAGCGACTCATCCTTCTCAGGGTCCGCTTCTTCGGTTGATGACTCGGAATCAGAAATATTTAAAGTGGCTTTGTTTTTCATTCCTTTGGTTTTATTTTCTTTGACTGCCGTTTTCTTTGGTTTGTCGATTTGTGTGAAATTCCTTTTCACTTTCTTCGCTTTCTCCGGTAAAGATTTTTTTAATTCATTCTCGTACGGGGCAGAAGTTAAAATTGCCATTTTACCTCTTTTACGAATCGCTCTTTTCGTATTTGTTTCCACTTTCAGAATAGGTATTATGGATTCACACTCACGAAAGCTGATGTCCTTGCTGGTGGCGCTCTTCCTATATTATCGGGTTGCACCTCTATGGCCTCTGGAGATGCACGCAAGAAAGTTGACCTGTCTGCTGGTGATGCTCTTTCTGTATTATCAGGAATATAGGCTGTAGCTCCTCACTTCGTGTGAAAAATACTTTTGGGACTTAGTTGGAGATGGGACTTCAAGAGGAGCAATATCTGTTATAAAGGCTGCAAGGTAGTCTGCTTCGGAAAAAAACGGTTGGGTCAGGATACCAAACTCCTGTTTTCTTAAAGCCATTCACTGCGTTCTTCATAGATGCGGCATTCATAAAGGCTTCACCGAACAAGGAGGATATATTATCCAGTGTAACCACTTTGTCCGGATTGCAACGCATATATTTCCTCACTTCCACTTCATAATAATTACTCAAAGGTTTCATGAATGCGACGTCGAGGGGCTGCAACCGGTGTGAGCAGTGGGGTGGGAAACAAAGTACAACTCCATTTTCTTGTGCGTAGTCTATTAGTTCGACGTTTTTGGTATGGGTGGACTGCCCATACAATAATAGTAACACTTTATTAAATTTCTGTTGTCATCCATCCAGATCTGTTATTGTAAACAGAGGATCCGGGAAGTAGACCAAGCTCGAAAGAATGTTGTTTGCCAATCCTAGGAATTATTAATGAGGGTGGCATGAAGTTACCGCAGAAATACAAATTTCTGCCGTAACAGTGTGTCCTCTTTCTGAATGATTAGTTATTACTACCTAACGTTTTCCTCTTGATGCCAATATTCTACTCTAAGATTTTGGGTTAACCGACGCACCCGTTTCATCTCAATTATATATTCTATGACCTGTTAACTTATGGGCATCGATCGTCTCAGTTAGCACACAAAAATTATCTACGGCAATTTTTTTAAAGCCCATCACCCGTGCACCAGACGTTGCTTGAGGTTTTCTCAACGTTAGCGTAGGATGTCGCTTCAGAAATTCTTTCATTCACGTTTCGCCGGCTTTTTCAGTATTGCAATTGAATCTATTATTGTTTCGTACAGCTACTTGGAAGGCTAGCTTTCGAAAATCTATCATTGTTAGACCAAATAATCCACCTTCCATACCTTTTAAATATTGCACTAACTCTATTTCTTGGGTGAAAACTTTACGAAATTTTCCAACAGCTTTCTCAATTTTAAAATTTTCACCTTCTTGTCTTTTTTTAATCTACATAGCGTTCCAACGTGGATTGGGTAACGTTAAATTGTTGTGCTGCTTTTTTGTACCACCGAGAACAGCTTGATTCATTGTCTCTAACGACCAATTTTGTCGTTCCGTTTTTCTCATGTAAGTTCTAACCATCTAGAAAAAATAATTTATTTAGGATGATAATGGCTCATAAATGTTGTTTAATAAAAATCAAGCTTCATGGCTATAATGTATTGAACACATTATTAAACAACATCTAGAATATAATCTAGTCGCTCAACATCCGCTCACGTGGGGCGGAACGGGGTATACATCGTCCTGCCCCAAGAGCATTCGTCGCGATTATGACTAAATAAACAACAAAAATGTTTGAGCTAATAATTTGGTTTCGTAAGGAAAATGTACCCTAAGAGAGGGATTTTCCTCCTATACTACTCAAAATGTACGGCTAGTGAAATACGAACTTACCGTTATTCGCAAATTGGTCAATTCTTATAGCCGATCTCCTCAAATCCGTGCAGTCGTCGCTGCAGTTCTCAAACGCCTGCCGACAAGGTCAAATATGTTGTCAACGCATTCGTAGAATACAGTGTAGTGAATATATACCGATATGGCGGTCTTTAGAAAATTTGAAACGTGGTATCCCGTTCTACCTCGGTACCCCGTTCTACACCGGTTTCCCCTAGAAATGATGCATTTGTGTAATTGATAATACGATAAAATTGTTTATGTTACGCATGTGAAATTCTTAATATTTATAACGTTACTTCAAAACACTTATCAGTTTCGAATATACTTGAAAAAAATTCCTAAATTTGTGAATATATATGAAATAAACTGTAGTTTATCTCTAAAACAAATATAAACAAAATATTAATGATAAAATCTAACCAATCAACTTTTCAGAATCGAAATTTCGGGGAGTAAATTTTAAAATAGCTACTAAAAATATTACCTAGTTCAAGAGTTTAAAATTTATCACTACAGCGAAATGGTCTGCACTTAACTTGGATTTAATCTACAGTGATCGATAACAAATACTCATAAAAGCGAGCAGAAAACAATAATAAAATAATGTTAGGACGTTTCAAATAGGTAACAAAACAAATTTGAATCGACGCAAAATCGTAAATTATATTAATTTTTTGTTATTCCGAGATTAAACATATTGTTTCAGTCCCTGTTTCTTTTGTGTGAAGCAAAAGCTTGGCAACAAATCAACCTAGATACCTGACTAGATTCCTAATGACGAATCGCACGCATCTGGGATTTTAAAACTTCGAGATGAATTTTGGTATATTTAAGCTCGGAATGACAAAAAATAGCGTATATACTGGGGGTCTGAGGAATCTTTTAACCCCCTAAAATTATTAAAGCGTTCGACTTAACCTCGGGCTACAACTTTCACTCGCGGGATTAAAAGTAGTTCCTCAGTCTCTTAATATATAACATATTATTAATTACCCCTGATGAGGTACAAAAACTTAACCCTTACAGTAACCCTTAATGTTTACAATAATCTGGAGCATCAATTTGCAGAGAATAAAAACTAAAATTTCACTCCTTGCTAAATGACTAATATCTACTAAACCGATTAACTCTAAAGAAAAAAAAAACAAAAAAGGTGCGGTCGTTACTTGTAAGGATCGGCGTCGTACGTCGAGAGAAACAAACGATACATAGCAAAAATTAGCTCATCAACCCAGCTCCAAAAATAACCATTTTTATCACCACGCTATTTGCACGCTCAAACGCATCAGAAAATTTTAACCAATAGGATTTAGGTTGAGAAAAGTTACTTATCTTCGTCCAAAAAGTATTATACGAAAAACCCGAGCTAAAATTTAACTAACTAACCTAGTAATTTTGGTAAAAAAATGAAATGGAGGCATAAAACAAAAATGTTTGTAATGTATCAGTAGTAATGACATTATCTGTGATATTAAGTAAAAAATAAACAGTTTCTTTAAAAGATTTTAATGCAAACAAGCAAAACATTTTTTTTCAAAAAAAAATCATATTACCCCCATGCTGGGCAAAATTACACACTTAAATTTACATACGCTTAACGTGTAAAAAACTTAATTATCAACTAAAACAAAAATAATAATAAGTATGTATTTCGGTAGTTTATGGTTGGAGTTCACAGATAAATACTTTTGATCTTTTAGAAACACTAGCACTTTTGGCAAAGTTGACACCCTTCTTGCGATTTAGATCTACTAAAAAGGTCATTGAATTGGAGGCATCAACAACACTGAAAGCATCTTCATCTACTTCATCGCTTGACTTGTAAAATATTTTCAAAGCTTCTTCGGCTTTTTCTTTGGGTTTCTTCTTTTGCTTCTAAATTTTCCTCAAATACCTACCTTCTTTTTAACCACATTTCTTTGTTTCTTTCTCTCTTGTTCTTGTGTGTTCTCATTTTCCTTTTCATGTAAGCTTTGCAGGTATGGGCTTTAGTACATTTTGATAGCCAGAACTTTTCCGCTTTCTAGATTTTCTTTCAGTACCTGCTGGTATGGGACTCAATTCGTATAAAACATTATGAATATCATCCTTCGCAGAAGTAGAAGGCCCAGCATCTTACACGATTTTATTTAAGAGAAGAATTTTTGGGGACTGCAAATTGTTTGAAATGTCTTTGGTACATTGCTTTCAGGAGTGCTTTCTGGTATATCGGTTGTCAAACTCGGTAGAAATACGTGGTCATGAAAAAAATTGGGGTTTAGTGGCGATATTCCAGTGGCATTCAATCCGCTAAAGGCATTTTCAACTGTGGCTGCTTTCTCATAAGCTGAACTAAAAAGCCTACTCACTTGGTAAATTGTTACTGTACATCCATGATTTTGTCTAAGCCACTGAGTTACAGTATAATTACAATATTTACGAAGTAGCTCAAAAAAACGTCACGCCCAGTGGCTGCAAATGATGGGTGCAGTGAGCCGGCAAACAGAGAGGGACAACTGAATGTCTTTTAGCTAATTCGAGAGCTTTAAAGCTTTTACGGCTTAAATGCCCGTCCAAAATTAATAAAGCTTTTAGACGTAATCTATAAAATGTTGCATCCATTTAACAAATAAATCTGATGTCATGTACCCAGATTCGTTATGAAGTTCTAAAGTGGACATGTTACCAGCTAAGAAGTACATGATGACTAATCAAAATCTGACAGAGAGTCGATGATCAGTGGCGTACGGATTTTATTGTAATATTGGAGTACTTCTACATTATTATAATTGAAAATTAATACAAAGAAAACCTTAAATAGTATTAATAAAATTAATATTGTAAAATACTAAAATATGCTAACCTTTGGTTATTGGTGTGCCTAAATTTAACAACGACTTAAAAGCAACAAATTAAGTTTTATCGCTTATTTAGTGGCAGCTAGAAATCTTTCTTTAAATCTTGTTATAGGAATCGTAACACCATTTTCAGCTTCGTGCTTGAAAGATTCCAACACGTTGGAAATTCTCACGTGCCTGACTGTGGATTATTTTACCCCGCTCACCAATTTTCTTTCTCCCAGCCATATTGTGAAAATAAGATAAAAAACGTAGAAAACTATGAACTGCAGGGTTAAAAGGTTGCATTAATTACAAAATACAAATAATTTATTGTAAAATAAATGTTACCTTTAGCAAGCAGATTTATTTAGAATATTTTTCTGCAAAGAACAGTTTTTTCTTAACACAAGAGAATACACTATGAAATAGTAATCTAATAACAACACGTGCGAAATGAGACGCTACTGATTAAGTATACCAAACTCCCATAACAATTCAATATAGATCGGTCCACACCAAAAGTCGTCTCTGCGCATTGTGTACTTCTTACCTGGTAACTAGTCTACCAACAGGGACCCCGTCATACAGATCTGGATTAAGTCTTTTCCTAGGGAAAATTATTGAAGGTGGTATGTATATTCCCCCAGAACTCATGCATACTACGACTGTTGAATTAACACCTCTTGTGCGCTCGTAAGGCCCCCACTTGCTTCTTGCCTTTTTGTGCAAACTCTTTTGGCGGTACTTGAACAGTTGTGAGGGCCGACTTATCCACATTAAAAATCACGGCGTTACTCATTTTATTACCATGGATCACTTCGTCAAGTTTGTCAATAAATGTGTTTACTAAAGGTTTCGGTGCGAGCAAGATTCTGGTGAACGCAATGGTAGTTGTGAATTGCGCTTACGGAAACCATTCAAGCATCCTTTTCAAGCCATCTTTAGTTCTTTATTGAAAGTGTGCTTGATTTTCATTTTTTCTGTAAGTTCGTATGCAAGCTTTCGGACGTCTGTGGTTGTCAAGCCGAAAAGACGAGACTCCAAATCTAAAATATGATTAACTTTTTCGACTTCCTCATTCAGCGTGGCTCTAATTCAACCAAGGTGTTTCTTGAATTCTACAGCTATCTTATTTTTGTTTAGTCCTCGACGACGTAGAGTTGCTGTTGGTACGTTAAACATTTTGCTAGCTTTTAACCAGCCCGTTCATGGTTGCAGACAGCTTCCATGTCCGCCTTATTCCAATTAGCTGTACCAGATTTTATTTTATATGAGTACACCATTTAAAACAAAATAGGATGTTATTGGAGTATTGGGAAAATAGGCGGGCAAAATGACGTAGTCTTTGATTTTGCCCATCAGTTAGGTATGTCATCTTGCCCGGCATGTAATATTATAAAGTTTGTACTAAAAAAATTCGCCAACACAAAAATCTTTGCTTTATTTTGCAATAATCATGCAGTCAAGAATTACGTGTTTATAGCTATTTCCTTGAGAAATAGCAAAAGTTTTTATTTATTACCGAAAAATGATCCACAAGAAATACATTGGATTGGAATGCTTAGTAACGCAATCTAGATTTCATACAGCAGCAATAAGTCATTTTGCCCGCCTATGTCATATTACCCGCCTCTCTCCTAGTTAAAAGATTTGTTCTATTTGTTACGTGATTTGGATCAACTTTATGATTTCTAAATTTAATTTATGCTGGGGGACCGTAAAAAAGTTAATCAAATTGATATGGAAAAATCGCCTGGTAATTATTTATTAATTATAACATTGTCAATAATGGAACAATATTGATAATAAATGAAACTTTTATTTGAAATGTGCTGAAGATGTTGTCTAAAGTGACTTCCATACGAAAAGCTTTAGATAACTTTAACATAAATAATTATTTAAAACCAAAAAAGTGATTACTGCCAAATTTTGTGTCAATTTTCGATAATCATTATTATTGGATGATTTTAATATAAATGCAACATTCAACCATTCACCACAACTGAACACATGTATTTACTGTCTTGCATACGAATAAAGCCATAATGTAAAAATACATTAGATTAAGAATTTAAAATTCCATTTTTGTTGATACTTTTAGTTAATTAATTCTACACAAAAGCAAATATAGTAAAAACCAGAAGTGTTGCCTTTTCAATAATCGTTGATCGCCGTTGAGTTTAATATTAAACGATGTTTACCTTTACTTAATGTATAGAAATAGTTTGAACGTACAAACAATCCAGGATTACCATTAACAAGCGCTTAAGACAACCCTTCCGATTTTTACTCCAGCATTCTCATAAGTGCAATAAAAATACATAGTCACAGTTTTATTAATTTTAGATATATGAAGATCTGTGACCTATGACTCTAGTAGTTAGATACTAAAAAATAATTTTTACAAAATTAATCTATTTTTTGACTGATCGGTGTGTAGTAAAATATTTTAAAAATAATTTAGTGATTTTTAAACTACTACTTGCAATTGTTATATAGTAATATTAAATGAAAGCTTCATTAAATTACTCATTAAATGATTTTAAATTATGGTTGTTATTACTATTCCTTTTTTATTTTTACCACTATGCTGTTGCAGATGCAGAGGTATTCCAAAAGCTACAACCAGAAAATATACGAAATTTGACTACTAAAGTACGGACTGACACTACTGTTGTAAGGAACGACAAAATTGCATCTGCAAATTCGATAAAATATCATGCAGACTCACTTGCTAAAATGACACCTGTACTGTCTCATAATTAACGCTTTTTTCAAAACATGTCAAAGATGTCATTGTTTGAAGGAATTTCAAAAAACTTATAAAAAAACGTTGTTTCTAATGCAATTTTATGTTCATGTACAAAGTCTGAGCCACCTACGATGAATTTTATTTTTTTACTGTTTTCAGCAAATCGTTCCCCTATTGTACCGAGCTAGTGGCGTAGTGGTGACACGAGCTGCTTAGCATTCTGGAAATAATGGGTTCGATTCGAGGGGTTTTCATCATACACATGGAGCGGCATGGTCTCTGCGTATATGCACACTATGTGCGGCTACTTAGGCAAATGCTGGGGTAGTATTTTCCCCCTCAGAACCCTAACTCCGTTCCTATCCTGACCACACCCATACTTAATCCCACTATGCATATATATATATATATATATATATATATATATATATATATATATATATATATATGTAATGTATGTATGTATGCTGGGAATCCATTATTGTGGCAGAAGGAGCTCATTATGGGGATCTCGGAAACGATAAGAGATGGAAGGTAGGTTAAATGGAACAAAAGTTACGCATTTGAGAGGATGTATTTATGGTCTTTGTAGAACTGGAATATCTCTTTTAGTTTTTGAGATATTTGAAAAAAATAGAATTTTCTGATTTTCGTTTTTATTTTTTTCTGACCTTATTTGAAGAGCTATCAAAAAAAGATGAGCACATTTTCATTGTCACATTTCTATCTCTACTTAATGCTGTTATTCAATTTTTGATACAACGTTTCGTTTGTTAGCAACCATCATCAACTTTATTTTTTTAAATACACGAAAAAATTATTTTTGCCATATTTAAATCCACTCCTTGATTCTAAATTCAACGATGTATCACAATTTATATTTTTGATACGTTTCGGATGAGAAAATTCATATTCAATGTAAAACATCGAAAACGTACAGTTAAAACTAATACTATAAACATTAGAAAACCGTAAAATTATTATAAAATTATGTTTTGTAATTTTAAATGATAGACAAATAAAAAAAAATTTATTTTAAAGGCTAATAAACTCACAAAAGATGTTCAAAAAGATTCCCGTTATTCCCTAAACATAAATAGCATCTTCTAACTGTAGCATCTAAAACATTCTTCAGCATTTGAGGAGTAATACTAGCAAATGCTTCGAGAACTAATTTTTTTAAAATTTCTTCGTTTTCAATATCGTTTCCATAAACGTAATTTTTAATGTATTCCCAAAGAAAAAAATCCAAAGGTGTTATATCTGGCCACAGTACATTTGCATGAGTGCCAATACATCTTTCTGGAAATCTAACTGACCGGTATTCTCTGACAACTCTGGAATTATGTGCTGGTGCACCGTCCTGCATAAACCAACAACCTTCAACTTCTTGGAAAGGCAAATCATTCAAAGCTATCTCTAATTCATTTTGGAGTAAAATTTAGTAACATTCAGAATGTAAGGACTCGTGGTAAATGAAAGGACCTATAATTCGAGTACCGAATATAGCAGCCCACATATTAAATCCGAAACGGTGTTGCTGTTTGGCCGTTTTGTGCAGACGTGGATTTACTCTTGCCCAATAATGAGCCATTCTACGATTAAAAATTCCATACTTCCATCGGACCATATTATTTTATTCGTAAAATATTCATTGTCTTGAAATTGACGTGTATACCATTCGCAAAATATTCTACGCCTTTCTGGGTCACCTGGTCGAAGTCCTTGGCAAATTCTAAATTTATATGGATGTACTTTCTCCTTCTTTAGAACATAATGAGCTGTGGAATGGGCTACGCCAGTTGCCTCTTCAATTTTCCTAGTATAAACCTCAGGATTTTCCGTTACAGCTAATAAAACAGTATTGGCTTTTTCTTCATTGCAAGGTTTTTTGCAAGATTTTACAGGTTTTTTGAACGCACCATATTCTTTTAGATTAACTGCTAATGTGCGAAAAGTTCTTTTGTGAGGTTGACGCCTTTCTGGATATTTGTTTAAATACATTATTTCGGCTTCAGAACAATTACGTTGACACAAAATGTAACACTCAGTATATCGAATTTTTCATTATTTGAAAAATGTATCCTACCATATTGTTTTTAGGTAAACACAAAATGTAATTAACTCAAAGAACACCAAACAAACGTAATACGAACAACAATCAATTATGACAGGTAGGTAAACAAAATGCAAAGCCAACTTATTTTTATCAAATGCATCTGTACGACGGAAGATGTATTTTAACTATTTAATTAATAGTATTTTCACTAAATACATACGTGTGAATTATTTTATTCGCAACAGGCATTAGAGAAAACATTATTTTATAATAATTTTACAGTTTTCTAATGTTTCTAGTATTAGTTTTAACTGTAAGTTTTCGATGTTTTACATTGAATATGAATTTTCTCACCCGAAACGTATCAAAAATATAAAGTGTGATATATCGTTCAATTCAGAATCATGGAGAGAATTTAAATATGGCAAAAATAATTTTTTCGTGTATTTAAAAAAAAAGTTGATGATGGTTGCCAACAAACGAAACGTTGCATCAAAAATTGAATAACAGCATTAAGTAGAGCTAGAAAAGTGGCAATGAAAACGTGCTCTTCTTTTCTTGATAGCTCTTCAATTAAAAATAAAAACGAAAATCAGAAAATTCAATTTTTTTCAAATATCTCAAAAACTAAAAGAGATATTCGAGTTCTACAAAGACCATAAATACATCCTCTCAACTGCGTAACTTTTGTTCCATTTAACCGACCTTCCATCTTTTACCGTTTCCGAGATCCCCATAGTGGGCATCCTTATCTTAGACACGATGTATATCACATTTCACTGCAAGTGATGTTATTGTAATTATAAATTATTGGAATTATCTTACTTATACTTTTCGCGAAAAAAGGATAAAAAAATTGTTATGTTATAGTTTGTTTGGTGTTGAAGAAGACACATACTACTCTGTTATCTCAAAAATCATACAGAGTGATCAACTTATACTCCGGAGTTCGATAACTCCGTTCCCTTGAGAGTTACGAAAATTTTAAATAAAAGTTATTCATAAAGTCAAGCTGCACATTTTAAAATTATTTAATAATATACAGGGTTTTTCATAGTCACTGCATAACTGCATTTCAAATTTATGTTTTTTTAATGGAACACCCTGTATTTTATGTCAAATTTCAATTAGGCTCATATTTCCTATTCCAATGATAAAGGTTTTTACTAGGCTCTACAGGGTACTTGTAAAGATATGTCCATTTTTATGTGAAAATCGTAATAAAATCGGGATGTTATTATAAAATAAATAAACAATTAAGGGCTAATCTCTCATGGGCAAAATAATTTCGTGATAGTCTGGTTCACACCCATGATTATCTCTGTTATTTTAAATGGAACATCCTCTATTTTATGTCATCTCTAAAAAGTACTTAAGAAATACTTTTACTCTTTTTAAGCATACCCTACACCTAAATCTTACAGTTAGTAATTTATTTAGATTTTTAGAAATAAAAGTCACATTTTTGGTACTGTAAGTTTACCATGACTGTAAAGTATTATTTGACAGTATTATTTGCCAATCAAGCTTGTAAAATGAATATTTTAGTTTTATTCGGTTAGTTTCCTTGTTATTTACGTACAAATTTTGAGTTCATCAAACATTTTTCTAATGTGGAATTAGTCGATATGATCTGGATACTAGGTGAATGTCATAAAAATTGCTTGCTAGCAGTAAGGAATTTCGAAAAAGTGATGGTTCCATTTAATCGTACAAGTGTATGAAAAGATAGAATAAACGAAAACCATTGTTATCGAGGAAAATGAACTGAATGCATTGTTGGTAGTTACGGATGATCCCAAACGAAAAATACTATTTAAAAACAAGATGCACTCATATCATATTCAATTGCACCAAGAACTATTGGATGATGATTTTCGACGAAGAATAAATTTTTGTAACTGGGCTCAAAGAAAAATTCGCAATCAAAGAGCTTTTTGGATTATGTACTTTTCGGGGATTTCCATAAAAATAGACATAATTTTCGTTACTATTCAAGAAAAAAACCCTCATGTAATAGTTACTACTTCACAAACAAGATGGTCTTTAAACGTTTGGGGTGGTATTCTTGGCATTTTCGTGAAACAGTGAAGTTTATTTAGATTTTCTGGAAAATCAGTTGCCTGTGCTTCTTGAAAACGTTCCCATGCGTATACGTCAGTGCATGAGGTATTTACTTGATGGGATTCCCATACATAATGACGCGCTAAATCACGGTCGACTACACGTTCAGTTTCCAGGACGATGGATAGGTAGAGGAGGGCTAATCCGGTGGCCTGAAAGATCGCCTGATCTAACATTTTTTCTGTGGGGGTATGTGAAAAACGATGTATATACACTTTAGAGGAGAGCAAAAATAGAATTAGAGTGGTTTTCATAAACATTAGTATCCCAATGGCTAGAAATGTAAGTAGAGAATTTGAAAATCGGTTACAACATTGTTTAAACATAATGGGAGGCCACTTTGAACAGTTAATATAAATACCACTTCATCGAAACACTGTATTTCGCCACTATGATTAAACTGATTTAAGTTCAACCTTTTGATGACGATGTGGTGTCAATGAAACGATCGTCAAGTGATGAAATACTAGTTAAAAAGTTTTGGTTCACCCTCCTTATAACGTGTACGGGGTCAACAAAACGACTGTCGGTCGATGAAACACAGTGTTTCGGTCAAGTACAGGTATGTATTTTGCTCTATCTACATTGTTTTAATGTTCAGATCAAAACTTTATCTAAATATTATTTTGTTACTCATTTTTTAGAATTTTGTTTCATTTATTACTCTTAGTCTCTGTTATACCTAGTTTTGTTAAACAATTTGTGGTTTTATTTGCAATAGTTTATACTTGATGCTGATTAAACTTACAGTATTTTCAAATAATACATTACAGTCATGAAAAAAATAAAAATTTGAAGTTATGCCAAAAATGTCGCTTTTGTTTTTCTATCTAATCTAAATAAATCAATAACTGTAAGATTTCGGTATAGGGAATACTTAAGAAGAGTAAAAGTATTTCTTAAGTACTTTTCAGAGACGATATAAGATAGGTGTTCCATTTAAAATAACCGAGATAATCATGGGTGTCAGTTTTTGATCACCCTGTACAAAAAAATAAAAGTTATCACAAAAGTCATAAGTTTTAACAAAACATCGGGTGACGATTTCCACATAAAAATGGCCATATCTTTAAAAGTACCCTGTGGAACGTAGTAAAAACCTTTATCATTGGAATAGGAAATATGAGCTTAATTGAAATTTGACATAATATACAGTATGTTCCATTAAAAAAAACAAATTTGATATGCTGTGACTTTATGAAATACCCTGCATATTATTAAATTTTAAAATGTGCAGCTGGACTTTATGAATAACTTTTATTAAACACTTTTTTTCGTAACTTTCAAGGTAACAGAGTTATCGGCCTCCGAACCACCCTGTATGTATTTTTAAAAAAATGTTATATACAACTTTGTAACACATTCATTTAGGCTAAACCAAAATACTAAACACACAACATTATGTTAAACTGACCCAAACTACCTGAAACTACTAAGAAATCTTGGCAATTTTTTATCACCTTTTCAGCGATGTATCACATGATACGAGAATTTACTTCCAACTATCAAAAATTTAAACTCTTGCTAATTTATCTGTTTTTACTTACAAAATTTAATACATTTATAACTTTTGTTTTTGGACGCTATTTGGATTTTTACATTATCGAATAGTGGATTTTAACACATCTTCTACAATGTATTACATGATATGAAAATGTAGAAAATGTGTGGAGTGTAGAGGGGACACATCAAGCATGTTTTATGATAGTTACTATTATCGGTTTTGTTTTTATTTTAATTATTAGAAATTACAATAATTAGGAATCTAATTGTATAAATTTTTCATTTATTAATCCATGCCTCCTCAAGGCCTACTATTTCAATTTTATATTTTTTGAATTTTTGATAGTTGGAAGTAAATTCTCGTATCATGTGATATATCGCTGAAAAGGTGATCAAACGTACTATTCGATAATGTAAAAATTCAAGATGGCGTCCATATGAAAAACAATAGTTAGTGTATGTATTTCAAAAACAAATGACTGTAGATAAATTTTGGTACTTTTTTTAAAATTGTCTTTTAAAAGTGTCATAATAATGTACAAATCAAAATGTTGTCAGACTTCAAATAAAAGAGCTACAGGGGTAGTAGAAATGCACAATTTTGTTTTCTTCAATTATTTCAAAAACAAAAAAAGTTACTTCAAATCTGACTTTACCATGATGATAGCCATAAAATTCTTTAAAACTTTCCCCATTTAACCGACATTCTATCTTCAATATTAACGAATATAGCAATACATGCATGCTGAATCTCGGACACTATATATATATATATATATATATATATATATATATATATATATATATATATATATATATATATATATATATATATATATATATATATATATATATATATATATAGTCTACTAAAGAAGAGGACAGAAGACATTTTTTCGGCATATACACTGCTATATTGAAGATGCTGTCTTATGTATTAGAAAACATGCTACTGATCAGGAATTGGATAATCTCAAGAAAGATGTATGCGGTACAGATTCAGGGGTGAAGAAGAATTGAAGAGCCACGTAGTATTTCAAGGTGGTGTGAGGAAATTAGCTAATTTTAAGAATAATTTTATATCTGTGTAACAATAATAGCGGCAAATAAAGATTGTATATTATCCGCTGCATGTATTTTTAAAACATAATTACTATCGAATGAGTATAATTATGAAGCAGTATCAGGGTATTAGCTGTTTTACTTGTTAATAAGCTATATAACCGCTCAAGATGAAAACGGTGAAGTTGATTCTGGTAGTGTTGTTCTCTATGAAGATCCAGATAGGTTAAATTGCGCTGCCCTTAATTTTGAACGTAAGGGAAAGTGTACCCATCCCAAAAGTCTTGACTGCCGAAAATGTCATCACACTAATATTTAACATAGGAGATTATGGATTACCTAAACTTGAGGGTATTTCGATAATTTACTGTAGCACCTTTTTGCGACCCTGATCTATATAAATAAAGAGTAGTGAATCTATATTATAAGCTTTATGGCTATAAATATATTTTACTGTTTTTCTAAAGAAAGTATGACATTCCATATACATATAATTTAACGTTCTCAAGGTGAAAATCGTTTAAAGTATAATTTGTAAAGCAAACTAATTATATAACTTAATTACTCATTTATATGTATAATGATGAAGGTTACAAATTTGATGTCGTTATTCAGATCTTGAACAAATTTGAGCTAGCGCTTAGATGCAGATTGTATAGAACATAATCGGTTAAGGACTAGGTTTTTATATCCCTGATAAAAATCAAAACAACCCTAATAAATATTAATAACAGATTAAATAACATCTTTTTATTATGAAAGCGCTTGTCATCTTTGCATGTCATCTATTAATTCTTCCCCATTATTAGAATACAATTTTTATAACAGGGACGATGCTCGGGAACAGATTCCCGTCTTACAAGACTAGGACCCCTTATTAGAGTACAACCCCCAATGTATAAATAAATTAGGTCACAATCTGTAGATTAAAATCAAAAGAAATGTAATAATAATTTTAATAACAATTATGCAATCTCCTTTGATAAAAACGGACCCTAATAAATATTAACAACAGATTAAATAAAATCTTTTTATTATGAAAAAGACACTTGTCATCTTTACATGTCTTATCTATTAATTCTTCCCCATTATTAGAATACAATTTTTATGACAAGGGCGAAGTCCGCGAACAAGTTCCCGTCTTACAAGAATAGGACCTCTTAGTAGAATACAACCCCCAATGTATAAATAAATTAGGTCACAATCTGTAGATTTTAATTAAAAGAAATGTAATAATAATTTTAATAACAATTATGCAATCTCCTTTGTTAAAAACAACCCTAATAAATATTAATAGCAGATTAAATAACATCTTTTTATTCTCAGGTGAAAAAATACGATCCCCACGAACACTAGCTATAAAAAATGGCTACCAAAGGTGTCCCAAGGGTGACGTCATAATAAAACAAAATGGCGGCGGAAGGTGTCTCGGTACTACTGATATAATTAAAAAAAATCATCCGTTCCTGCCATGGGACAGCACCTTCCCCCATAAAGTACTCACAAATTCGATCTCTCATTTCTCTTGCAAGTCTTGAAGAATGATTACTTCCCAATATTCCTGTTGACAAGGGAGTATTGATTTCGTTTCTCCAAGAACCTAGCCTAATACGAGCACTATCTATACCTTCTTCATTTAATGAACCACCTGGTGTATAAGTGTTATTTGAAGTGATTTTCAAATAGTTATGTATTAAGCAATACACCCTAATAATTTTATCTACCGTTTCCGGTAAGCATACTATAGGCCTTTCGAAAATTCGAAATCTACTAACCAGAATTCCGAAAGTATTTTCTACTATCCTTCTGGCCCGTGAAAGGCGATAATTACAAATTTTTTTCTCCTTTGAAAGAGCCACTTTTAAATATGGTTTCATTAGATAAGTGTTTAGCGGGAATGCACCATCACCTACAAGGAAACCACCATGTGGTAATATACCACTCTCTAGTGCCTCAAATAAAGATGATTGGTGTAAAACTACGCCATCTGATTGTCTTCCAGGGTATCCAACATTTATGTAGCGAAAAGAATAATTGTCGTCCACAACAGCTAACAAAACAATGATATTATTACCCTTGTAATTAAAAAATCGTGAACATCAATCGCACCGTAACATTTTGGAAAGTTCTATTTTAGACGAAACCCGTTTTCAATAACGTCCCATTCTGCTACAGAAGCAGGTACCTAAAAGAGATAGAGAAAAATATAACACTGTATTTTGTACTATTCCAGGTACAATGCGCGGAAGTAATTGGAGAACAACAAGGAGAAAATCAAGAGAAAATGTTGACTCCCATAATCATAGTCACTGCAACGGCCCCTTGTTTGGTTGTGACTCCATTTAATAGTGCATATTTTTAAGAAGCTAATGGCAGTTTTCTGTAATAAGGTCTGATCGTGGTTTCCTCTAGCGGTGTATTTTAAAAGTGTGGAAAGGCGGCAAGACTTTAAATTTAAAATATCATTGCAAAACTTGTACCTGCGTCTTAGCCCCAATTCAAGCCCTCTTGCTTGTTCGTCAAAAAATGGTTTCAAATCAACATCTTAAACTTGCATCTCGTTGCTTTATCTCGCTCTAGCTGAAACAAGTTCCAGGTCATTACATTACATTACATTCACCCCAAGTCGTAATTAAAAGTACTACAAACTTTTTAATTTATCATAGTAGAATTGTACAAAACAAGCATTATATAATAACTTGATTATTTCATCATTTATAATTAAACATGTAGTGAAAGACCTATTTACAAAATCAGTCATTGGTAAATTATTTAATCTAAAATAAAGAACAGATACAACTAGTATAACGTCATGATTGTGGTCTTTACCCTATTTGAGGCTTCACCAGCTCACTCCGTAGAGAGAATAAATCTCCATTCTTATGCCTTATATAATCCGCTTTTTGTGTTTTCATACGAAACCGAGCTGGTGCGTAGTGGTGACACGACCTACTTAGCATTCGGGAGGTAATGGGTTCGATTTCCGTTACCGTCTACCTTGTATGAGGTTTTTTCAGGGGGTTTTCCTCATACACATGTAGCGGCATGGTCACTGCGTATATGCACATCATGTTCGGCTATTAGGCGAATGCTAGGGTAGTATTTTTCCCCTCAAAACCCTAACTCTGTTCCTTTCGATCCTATCCTGACCACACCCATCCTTAATCCCACCATGCATATATACGTAATGTATGTATGCTGGGAATCCATGATTGTGGCTGAAGGAACTTGCAAAGCTCTAGCAGCCCGCACTCCCTCTTGGGGAGTGAATTAAATACGTGGCCGTTTCCTTTTTTTTCATACGTACATATAATTATTGTACAGGACGGTTGAATTGCATATTATTCGTTGTTACCTAGGAAACTTTAAAGCATTAGTGTTTTGACGGCCCGATTTCGCACCCATTTGCGTGTTCAAAATGGAGATTATGATTCAGGTATAATAAAAAATCTGGAGTGTCTCCACTCAACATTCCCGTATAAAGTCGGGACCTCGAGCGAAGTCTCATGATAACTTCACAATTTGTTTGTTTAGATCTGTCCCGATTAGTATTCCCTTTATTTATTAAAACAGTTTTTTTTACACTAATGGAATTCTTTAAAGGCGATCATAACTTCTAGTATGATGTATTTAAAATGTAAATCTTTGAAAGGTCAAAGTCAGGTCATGTTAATGAATATTCTTCGGTATTTCGAAACAGAGCGTGATCGAAATGGACCGAATTAGCCTTTAACTTCGATTATACAGTTCAGTATTGTAATTAAAAATCTGTCATACCTAAACCATTAGAACTACCGAAGCATGTGGAGTTACAGAAAAAACTGTGACACGTACCAAATACCGAATTGCTGCAAGTCAAGAAGCTGATCAAAGTGCACCTAGTACACCTCAGAAGCAAAAACAACGCCAAAAAACGTGGTGAAGAGAAAAATTTATGATTATTGAAATGTAAGAAAGACGTAAAATACTTATTACAGAAACTGACTTAAATTATTTTACTGTTGCCTGTTGCAGTAAAAAGCTTAATGTACGAGTTAAAGGAGGATAACATATATTCATTTAGTGCAACAAGCTTAAAGCGACTTACATTCTGTTGGTTTCGATTTTAAAATGGATGATCCCAGAAGAGGTTTATCCGAACAAGATCATATAGCTGCTGCTAGAGCAACATTTTTAAGAAATTACTTCACAAAAAAAAAACAAGAGGCAACGTATGATGGAACTGAAAACAGTGACAATGAATGTAGTGATTAAATATGTACCTAGATATGAAATGTATTTCACATAAAAACTATTATTGAACTTACAATTTTATTTATTGTATTAACGATTTCAAAATTGTGTTTAAACTAACTAATGATTAATTAAAGAAGTGCTTGTAAGTCGACTGCTTATTTCTTTGCAACTAATTCTTCATTTTACAACAAAACAATATGTAGGTGTATAAACAATTATTTTCAGATTAATTTGTTTATATAATCAGTTGATTTTGTGTTGATTAGTAACTTTTTTTGTTGCATTTGATATAACTGAGTACACTTCTGAAATTATTAACGACATACGTTTCTAAAAATTAACTCGTACATTTCGTAAAATGAGTGATGACACTCGTGGTTCCGACTTTACATACATATACGTATTTTTATGCTATCTACCTAGCCATGAAAAAAGCACATAGGGGAACAACAAAAATTATTTTTCTACATAACTCCTTTCAACACTAGCACCATTGTACGAGGGAGGTATGATAAGTACCCCTGTTTGGCTACAGATGGCGCTTTGTGTGAAAATCTGCATTACCAACTGTGAAAACTATTCTTTAGTTCACGTCTGTCAAAATTTTAGCGACATTCATCGAGTACTTTAGTTTTTGTAGCTGTTGAAAGTGAGTTAGTGTAGGTATTTTTTCAATAATGAAAAAAGAACAATACCGGTCAGTAATTAGATTTCTTTTTTTGATGGGAAAGCGTGTGTAGAAATCAGTGAAAAGCTGCAAACAGTTTACAACGATAATGAACCATCGATGACTACCATCAGATACTGGTATAATGAATTTAAATGTGGCCGAAGATCCGTCTTTGATGAGGAGCGCCCCGTTGAGGTCACTACTGATGAAATGATTAATAAAGGGCATGATATCGTGTTAGCAGACCGCAGGATGAAGATAAGAGAGATTACTGAGATGGTAAACATTTCAATTGAACGTGTACAAAATATCCTGCACGCAAAATTGGGTATGAGAAAGCTATCGGCGAGATGGGTGCCGCGGCTGCTGACGATTGATCAGAAACGGAACTGCGTGACAACTTCAACGCAATGTTTGGACAAGTTTCAAGCGTAATCCGAGTGAGTTTCTGCTGTGTTATGTGACCGTTGATGAAACGTGGATCCATCACTACACGCCGGAAACCAAAAGGCAGTCAGCACAGTGGGTTTCTGCCGGCGAACGCGCACTAAAGAAAGCAAACACGATTCCATCAGTCGGAAAAGTTCTAGCGACGATTTTTTGGGATTCGCAAGGTATTATCTTAATGCATTATTTGGAGAAGAGAAGAACCATAACGGGTCAGTATTATGCCAATTTATTGGACCGATTCGACGCTGAAGTAAAGAGTAAGAGGCCACACCGAGCGAAGAAAAAAACATTTTCCATCATGACAACGCCCCGGCCCACACATCGGCAACTGCGACAGCATAACTCGTTGAGTTACGGTACGAAGTGTTGCCCCATCCACCATATTCACCAGATTTGGCCTCCTGCGACTTATTTCTTTTTCCAAACATGAAGAAGTGGCTTGGTGGAAAGCGGTTCTCGGCAAATGAAGAAGTCATTGCGGAAACAGAGGCCTATTTTGCAGAGTTCGAAAAATCTTATTATTTGGATGGGTTAAAAAAGTTGGAACATCGTTGGATCAAGCGTATAGAGCTACAAGGCGATTATGTCGAAAAATAAATATGCTAAATATAAACCAATTGCCTTGTTTTCCTGAGCATAGGTATTTATCATAGCACCCTTTGCTTACAGTAAAGCCACGGTATAGGGAAGTTATGTAGCAAAAAATTTACTATAGGGAGAGTCGGGTGTTATGGAACAATTAGTGTTGAAACATTTTTAACTCGATGAACTTCAACATTAGCTTTTTTATTTCCAGCCATATCATCCGACTACGCGCACACTTCAATTAAACTATGAATTTTTAAAAAACTTTAGAGTTATTAACTGTTTTAAAAACATTCTGCAGCATTCCATCATACCCGACCTGTCGGGTATGATGGAACGCATGCTGCTGCTACTTTTGAATATATTAAAACTTATTCGGATGCAAAAGTTCTTACTTTTCAAAGGCAGGAAATGAGTAGGCCAGTATTAAATTAACCGTTTATTATTAAATTAATTCAAAAATTAAGTAACTAAATTAGTTACTACTATTGAAACCTAATTTGGCCACGTCGAAGGGTTCGAAAATTAGTTAATTTTCCTAAAATTTCGGATAAGACAACGTTCTTCTTTTACGTCTGGTTCTACGAAAATGTTGAAGTGGTTACGATAGTTCCGCATAAAATTGACCTCTACTTCTTCTTTCCCGTTCTTGATGACTTTGGCAGTAAACCTCTGAACACTCCTTTTGGATGCGAGTTCCACTAACACATATTGCCTTCTTCATAGGAAGACAATTTAGTTAGCTGGAACTTCGTACCTTCTTCGTCGCTGGAAGCTACAAGCCCCCAGTCGCTGCCATCGCTTTCGTTATAGAGAACCATATCTTCTACATCTGAGTCTGATGATGAAACGATGTGTTCATTCGGTTTATTTGGTTGAAATAACGTCCTTCTAGGAACCTTTTTTGGTTGCACTTGAGAGGAAGTCCTCTCAAATTAAAGTTAACTCCTTAATATATGGAGACGAAGTAGCCACAACAGTTTTGCCTGTTCTTCCGCTTTTGTTTGTATTCGAGGTGGCGCTTTTGGAATAGGTAGAATTTCTTCCGGCTAAACAACAGAAGACGTTGAGGGTTGGGTTTGAATATCTGGTGTTCCAGGATTCCCTGCAGCTGATAAACTGTCAATCACGTTAAGGTCGCTTCCTTGATCAAAAGACGAAGTTGAAGGTAAACAAAGAGTCTCAGCTGTTGGCCGGTCTGTAGTTTCTGAGGCGCAAAACATCGAGTCAGGAAATACGTGCCTGTTAAATGGATGTAGGCCCGTGGCGTTAAAAGCAGACACAGCGTTTTCCGTCGTCGCTGCCCTGATATAGGCACGTCCAAAAATTGGGCTCATGTCCTGGAGTGTGACTACGCGTCCGGGGTTGTTTCTTAACCATATTTTGACTTCTTGGGCATAGAATGTGCTTAATGAATACATAAAAGCCACATCTAAGGGCTGCAACCGGTGACTGGTGTGTGGCGGTATAATAAGCATGTGGATATGATTGCTTTTAGCTTTTTCAGGGTATTTCCAAAGACTTGGTATGTGTCGCATGTCCATCTAAAATGAGCAGCACCGGGTCTTCCTTAGTCGGTTTGGTAAATTTGATGAAATGATCTATCCAAAGGGAGAAGATATGAGTTTGCATCCATCCCGAGGGGTGTGTAACAACAACGCTACCAGCTGGCAAATCTATTTCGAACATGGGATTATGGCGAACGCGTGGAAAAACTAACAGAGGCGGGATGTATTGCCCAGAAGCACTTACAGCTATTTCAACTGTCACTAATATTCCACGTTCGGCTGAACATAGCGCTCCTACTTGTTTTTTACCCATAAGAGATAAGACTTTAGGTTATTATTAGTTTTTGTTATGAACGAATTGACATCAGTTCTACATACATAAAGACAAAATTTACATCGATTGGGGCTTGAACCTTGATGGCGCAGTTGGTTAGCGCGGTACTCTAGCAAAGTACAGGTCGTAGGTTCAAACCCTACTCGAGGAAAACTTTTTATTTATGTATTTAATAAAATTAATAATAATTTTTAAAGACTTTAGGTTGTTTATTTGGCACACTGCTGATACCTTTTTCGTCACAATTAAACCGGCGGTGCGGAGGAAAGTTATGCGTGTTCAAAAGTTCTTTATATAAGTCAAAAAACTTTTCGACATTTGGTTTATTAAAAGCAGATGCCCGGGCAAAAGACGTATTCTCAGGCTGATGCAAAGAAAGATCTTTGTGTCTGGCGAGAAAACTGTAATAACAATCTTTTCCGGCACACTTCTTTGTCTTGTTAAATCTATGGTCGATGTTATTTCGTTCAGCATATTCAAACGCAAACTGCCTGAAATCTAGCATTGTCAATCCAAAGAACTGTCTTTCCATCTTTAAAAGAAATTCCTTTAATTCGTTTTCTTGATTCAGTGTAAAAGTCTGCATATAACCCCCTGAAGTCTTCTGCGATGCACTTTCTGGTAGTTTGGTACTAGTTGCTTTCCTGTGTAAGGTCCCTTCAGGAACTTGAAAAGCCTTAGCCGCTTTATTATAAGATATCTCTCCACTTCTTACAGCTTTAATAGCCCTTTCCATGGAATCAGTGCTCCACATATTGCGCTTTTTCTTTTCCATGGTTCTGTAAACAAACACCAAATATCGATCTGCTTATGAGGAAGGCTAAATATCAATTAATACCAAAAATAGTGGGAAACATTAAGTGGGTATGTCGGGGTATAGGGTTCGTGTATGGTGGAATAAAGGTCGGGTGTTATGAAACACGCTGTTCCATAATACCCGAGTAGGTATGTTTGAAAACAATTAAAATTTAGTCCCAAATAAAGAGCTCATAATAACGTTTTACAATCTCAAACGCACTTCTAACAAATAAACCAAGATAATACTTACATTCAATTTCATGCAGTTGACGAAACAAAAATATCAGGTGAGCATATCCAATATTAAAATTTTACAATTTTAGACGTCAAAATTATAAAATAAATATCTGGCTCAGTAAACATCCAAATCGGCCATTATACTTTTGACAAGGTTTACCAACCTAAAATGCATATTGACGTGTAATAGATCAATTTTAACATTATTTTCCCGTTTTCCCGGGTTTTAGTTAGTTGTTCCATCATACCCTCCTGTTCCACCACAGCCGAGTCTCCCTATAGATCGCGTTAAAATGCACTACAACCGTTATTCTAGTATAGAAACACACCCTCTAAAGTGAAGAGTTCAACGTATAGAGTTGCTGAAAACAGTTAACATTGTCTCCTTTTAAACCTTTGCGCTTTCCAATTTGTGATATATACCAAGCAGCTGCGTTGTGTTAGAATAAATACTTTTTTTTAAGAAGTGCGCTAAAATCATGGATGTGTTGTTAAGTTGGTAACAATAAAAAAAAGGTTATTCGCAACAAAAACACACACGAAGTTTGTTTTTAGATAATAAGTTGTGTAAAAAGTATATGTTATATTTTTGCTGTATCATAGTAATAATAAAACACTAAAAGGTAATTTCAAACTTTAATAACAAGGGGTTATGGGCCCAGGATGTGCTCTGTGCATTTAGTTTAAAAAAAAAGGGAATAAAAAGTAAAAACATTTCTAAAAAAAATTTGAGGTTAGAAATACATGGTAAATGCAAGAAAAAAATATTGAAAATGGCTCAAGCAAATGGAAAAAATTACCAAATCGAATTACTTGAAGGAGGAAATTATTATAACTGGAAGTTTAGGGTGGAATTACTTTTAGAAGAGCAGGGTGTGATCAAACACGTTATGAAGGACTTAGTAGAGGTAGAAAAGGAAAAACAAGATAAAATTAGAAAAGACAGCAAAGCAAAATCATTAATAGTCCAGTGTGTAGACAATAACCAATTAGAGTGTTTAAGGGGCAAAACAAATGCATATGAAATGTGTGAAACCTTACGACAAAAATACGAGAAGAAAGGGATGCATGGCCAATTATACTTAAAGAAGAAATTGTTTAACCTGAAGTTAAAAGAAAACAAGTCTATGGAAGTGTTTGTGCAACAATATGAAGAGATCGCAAGACAAATGAAAGAATCCGGGAATGAAATACCTGATCAAGATCTCGTGTGCAGTATCTTGCTTGTTACCGCAGTTCTATGAAACATTAGTCACAGTTATAGAAAGTTCACAAGGTGTCACATTTGAGTCTGTAAAGAAGAAACTAATTAGTGAGTACAAGAAAAGGAAATTGGCAAACCCGAACAAAAGCGATAAAACAAAAGGTTGAAATGCGTTTTCGACTACAGGTGAAGAATGTTTTAGGTGTGGCGAGAAAGGACATTTCATAAGAAACTGCAAGAAGCAGATGCGAGGAAGTTTCAGTCAAGGTGGTTATTAGCAGAAGTTTTCGATTCAACAGCCGAAGTCATGCAAGAAGCACAAGCGAGCATTCTAATTATAGAAGTAACTATGTACAGCAGGAAGATCAAGAAGTAAATGGTAGTATGAGTACGAGCGAGGACAAAAGTGTATGTTTTATGGGTGAAAGAAATGGACAAGACATGGAAAAAGGAAAAGAGGAGAACATCATAACGTTCTTTGTGGACTCAGGTTGTACAGACCTTATGGTGAGTGAGAAGCATTATTTCTCTTATCTATTGATGCTGGATAACACAATAAAAATAGCTCTGGCAAAAAATGACAGTTATATAGCAGCAGTTGGTGTTGGAAATTTACAAGTTTTGATTAATATAGGTAAGGAAAACATAAGGTGTTTTTTATGTACTTAAGTTAAGAAAAAATTTGTTATCTGTAAAAAGGTTAGAAACTTGAAATGTGGGGGTAATTTTTGATGACGGAAAAGTAAAATTAAGATAGGTAAACAGTAGAGTATTAGGAATAGGGTATAGAAAGAATTTGTATGAAATAACATTCAAGGTTGTAACTACAGAATGCTTAAATGTTGAGAGTGTTGACAACGATTTTAAAACATGGCATAGAAGATATGATCATGTAAACTATTGAGGGTTAAAAGAATTGATCAAGAAAAATGTAGTTTTAGGGATTGATAAAAACATTAAATTTCAAGAAGTAGAATTTTAAATGGCAAAATGACTAGATCTCCATTCGGTCAAAGAACAAAAAGTAAAAGAATGTTAGAAATAATTCACACAGATGTATGCGGTCGGGTTACTCTAGAAACATATGATGGTAATAAATACTTTGTAAGTTTCATAGATGATTTTTCTTATTTTACAGTAATATGTTTGATAAAGAAAAGAGCGATGTGTATAGTAAATTTAAAGAATACGTTGGAATGGTTGAGGCTAAATTTGAGAGAAAAGTTTCAAAACTTCGTTGTGATAATGGTGGTGAATATTCATCTAGTGAGATTGTAAATTATTGCAAACAAAGGGGAATAATATTGCATATACACCGGAACAAAACTGTAAAGCTGAGAGAAAAAATAGAACTTTAGTTGAGAGAGCTAGGGCAATATTAGCAGACTCGGGCATGAGTAAAGAGTTTTGGGGTGAAGCTATACTTGCAACCAACTATGTAGTAAATAGGGGCTTGTCGATTAATTTAGGGGGTGTTACACCAGCAGAACTTTGGTATGAGACTAAGCCGAATGTAAATAATTTTAAGATTTTTGGATGTACAGCTTATAATCACATACTTAAAGAATTACGTAAGAAATTTGATTTCAATATTCAAAAGTGTGTGATATTAGGGTATGCGCCGAATGGTTATAGATTGTGGGATTTGGAAAAACAACAGTTAGTGATAGGTCGAGATGTAAGATTTGATGAAACTAGGTTTTATTTTAAAAAGAAAACAGAAATAGAAAGTAAGGAAGAAAGCGAAAATGAAGATGAGGTTAGTAGTCAGGGACAAGAGAGTTTAAGTAATGGTCAGGGGTTTCAAAGTAGCAAAGAAATTGAAAATAGAATAAGTTTAAGAAATACAGAAATTAAAAGAATTGTTAAAACACCATCAAAGTTTAATGATTATGAATTGTATATGGCCTTTGATTGCTTCAAGTTACATTGAAAACGTACCAGGTTCATACACAGATTTAAAAGATAGGAAAAATTGGCTAAAGGCAGTTGATCGAGAAATTAATTCTATTGACAAAAATGAAACTTGGGAAAAGGTAGACTTACCAAATAACATAAAAATTTTAGACACTAAATGGGTGTTTAGTTTCAAAGCTTTAAAAGAAAAACCAGAAGATAAGTTTAAAGCGAGGTTAGTAGTTAGAGGTTTTGCATAAGAAACAGATAAGGTTTTAAGCGAAATTTATTCACCAGTTGCGAAATTAATAACTATTAGGGCGTTGTTGATAATAGGTAATCAAAAGAAATTTTATTTTCGACAAGTAGACGTAAAATCAGCCTTTTTAAATGGCAAACTAACCGATGATGTATTTATTAATTTTCCACAAGGTATAAAATATGAGGAAAACAAAGTATTGAAATTGAATAAAGCTTTATATGGCTTGAAACAGTCGTCCAAGTGCTGGAATGACGAAATTAATTCGTTTCTGTTAGAAATAGGATTTTTAAGATCAGAAAATGATTATTGTTTATATATGTTGAGAAATAATAGGATTTATCTAATTTTTTATGTAGACGACATAATAATAGCGGGACATAATTTAAATGGTATTGAGGAAATAAAAGATAAGTTGATAGGAAAGTTTTTAATGAAAAACAAGGGTCATCTTAAGAATTTTTTAAGATTAGAGATATACGATGGGGATAAGGGAATCTTAAAGATTCACCAATCTATATACAGGGTGGTCCTTTTATAGTGTTACAAAGCGATATTGAGAAACGGCTGATTGAAAATAAATGAAATTTCTAGAGATACAATTGGTCGTTGGGGGACACTTTTTGACAGAGTAAGTAATGTTTTAACCCTTTCCACTGTTTATGGGTGGGGGGTAACTTTTAAATGTTAAATGGAAAGGTGCAGTTTTCTTTCCAGATTTGTAATCTCCAGAAAAAACTATGTTATAATCAATGAATAATTTAATGCCAATGTCAATGTCACTACGCTAAATTCAACGAAATTAAAAATTAAATCAACTAAAGAAAAAACTGATATTAGGTACATTATTTTATTATAATACATAGATTTTCGAAATGACGACCATTTTGTTCAGAAGCATTGTCGTTGTTTTTTCTACATCCTCCGAGAATTAACATGTCAACTGGGTAAAAAAATGCGGTATTTTGGTTAGATTATGTAGTTAATAATTATTTTCTTGGAAAGTTCATGATTTTTTTTGAAGCTATGTGGCACTGCAGCGATGATTCACCAGCCGCCCCTGTTGCAGTTATCATGACAACGAACGACTTGACATGTTATGACATTGCCAGTAATTTCCTTAAATTATCTTCGAGTTTAAAATCTTTAGTTTAAGCGACTTGTTAAAATTAGTGTTCATTGTGTTCGTTTATTGTTAGTTAGTGTTAGTTCTATTCGTTTGTTAATTATCTCTGTTGTTCCTGTTCGTATTTAATAATCTTAGTTGAGATTTTAACTACGTATCCTTAAAATGAATGAATTCAACTGCCAAGTTGACATGTTGTTAATTCTCGGAGAATGTAGAAAAAACTACTGCAATGCTTCTGAACTTTGGGCTGGAATATTTCTTCATTTAGCACCAAAATCTCACATGGCGTTCAAAAGATTAGAGATTAGGAGTCGCCAGACCGGGCAACTCTCATCCAGAAAACGCAGCATGAGAAAAACCAAAACGAACGACGACATGGCGGTAGGAGTTTTGGGAACAGTAGCTCTCCACCCTCATATTGGTTCCCGAGATCTATCCAAAGACGCCGGGATGTGTAAAACATCCGTTCTCAGGATTTTGCACAATTTTAAATTTCATTCTTACCATATTACCTTACATCAAGAATTGTATGAACAGGACTTCGAAAGATGGGTGCAATTTTGTCGGTGGTTTCGACAATGGATTAATGAAAACAACTCACTGGAAAACATAACATTTTCTGACGAAGCAACATTTACTAACCATGGTCAAGTCAATCGTCACAATATGCATTATTGGGCTCAAGAAAATCCACACTGGATGCAAACAGTCGCTAATCAACACCCTTGGTCGATGAATACCTGGTGTGGGATATTTGGCGATGTTGTTATTGGACCTCATTTTTTCGATGGTAATCTTAATAGACAGCGATACTGCGATTTCCTTCAAAATGACTTGGAAAGATTGATGCCAAATATTCCAGAGCAACAACGTGAAGCAATTTGGTTCCAGCAAGACGGCGCACCACCACATTTCTGTCGAGAAGCACGTGCTATATTGAATGACACCCTAACTGATGGATTGGACGTGGGGGACCAGTAAATTGGCCTGCAAGATCGCGGGACTTCACCCCTCTTAATTTTTTCTTGTGGGGTTTCGTCAAACAAAAAGTCATGGTGACTGCTTCAACTACAGCCGAAGACATGAGAGAAAGGATTACGCGTGCAGTTCGTGAAATCACCCCAGATATGTTATTCAGAGTGCGGAATTCTTTTCGAAAGAGGATTGATAAATGTTTAGAACAAAATGGTCGTCATTTTGAACACCTATTATAATAAAATAATGTACGTAATATCAGTTTTTTCCTGTTAATTTTCTTTTTCATTTTGTTGAATTGAGCGTAGTGACATTGACATTGGCATTAAATTATTCATTGATTATAACGTAGTTTTTTCTGGAGATTACGAATCTGTAAAGAATACTACACCTTTCCATTTAACATCTAAAAGTAACCCCCCACCCCTAAAAAGTGGGAAGGGTTAAAACATTACTTACTCTGTCAAAAAGTGTCCCCTAAGGACCCATTGTATCCCTAGATATTTCATTTATTTTCATTCAGCCATTTTCTCAATATCGCTTTGTAACACTTTAAAAGGACCACCCTGTATATTAGAACTATGCTTAAGACGTTGACTGCCAACTACGAGATAACTCGTAGATTGCGTTCTTTTCTAGGACGCCAACTACGAGTTATCTCTTCCTGTGTTTACTTGCCATTTTTGTGCAGCTACGATTAAACTCATAGTATATCAGTGCTAATATCGATAGATGGCTTCTCGGAAAAGAACAAAAAATCAATGCTGGCTTACATGAACAGAAAATTTATTAAAAATATATGTAAATAAATATATATATATATATATATATATAATATGTAGTGAAACCTTTTTGGGCCATCTAATAGTTTTTCTTAGAGATGAGTAGTAATTTCATCTGATCGGTCAATGCCAGACATTCCATTATTGTAATCTCGAATTATATTCGGTTTTATAGAAATTTTTCCATTGCGATTGGCCACCTCTACCATTTCAACAGCATGAATGTTTGAAATGTTAAGGACATCTCGTTTGTCTTTCCATTTGCATACAGTAACAGGACCATTTTGCTGCCAAATACACTCCCCTTTTTTCAGTTTACGATTTACCACATCTCTGGGGTTTCCTTTTCTGTTATTTTGTAGGGTTCCACACACAGAAGTTTTTCGTGTATTTAGCAGTTTTGTAAGAGTAACAGAATTATAAAAATTGACCATGTAAACCGTGTATCCTTTATCGAGATAGTCCTCAAGTAAATGTAAAACAACGTCAGCAGTGTGACCTACATTATTGTCAGTTTCCTCAGATTTTCCGCTGTAAATCTTCATTTTCATTACAAGACCGTCGGACTCACATAGTTCATACAGTTTGATACCATATTTATGTTTTTTATTTTTTATGTACTGGCGGTAACAATCTTCCCCGCCATAGCATCATGGATTCGTCAATACAAATATTTTTATCTGTTACATAGTTTTCACGCATAATATTATTGAAGTGATTTAGTATTGGTCTCACCTTGTATAATCTGTCGGCAGATGGTATTGAGTTATCAACGAAATGAAAATAACGAAGTAACAACTGGAATCGATTTCGACTCATATGTGAGCGCCAAAAGTTTACATTGTATAGCTTGTTTGTGCTTCAGTAATGTTCGATTGATGGAAAACTACAAGGTCCCATTTGCAACAAAAGTCCAATAAAAAACTTTCATCTCTGGAGCACTGACGTCTTGCCACTTTGATACCCTGTTAGATTTTTTTATTGCTTTGCGTTGTTCAATTTCTTGCGCAGCATATAAATTAGTTTGTTCCACCAGTAATGCAACAAACTCATCCGAAAAAAATAAGTCCACCAGCGTTTGTACTGTAAAATTTGACGTATCTAATTTCACACCAACATTTTCTTGGAAAATAAATAATTCAGGATTTTGTTGAATTTCTGTCCACAAATTATCATTCGCATTTGATGTTGTTGCTTGGGAATCATCGTCATTATCTTCAGGTTCGGGATCAAGTTCAGGTTCGGGATCAACTTCAGGTTCGGAGACGACTTCATCTTCACTATCACTTGAATCCTCAGAAGGTTCATAATCGCTACTGTCGTTACCATCCTCGCCAAAACTCTAGTCAAATTCTGAATCACTTACATTTGCGTAGTACTCAAGTTCTTTTTGAGTTAGTAGTCTTTTCCTATCCATATTGGGTTCTTGATAATTTAATTATAATAATAATTATAAAACAAAACACTCAAGAAAGACGCAAACGTGATGCACTCGACAACTTCTGAGATACTACTGACGAATACGGACGCGTATCTATGATTCGGCTTTAGCGAAACGACAGGTCGAAGCTTGTCTGCGCGTGTCTGCGTACGAATTAACTCGTAGTTGGCTTCCGCGAAGAGATTTCTGTTACAGAAGCCAACTACGACATAATTCGGAAGACCTTTTTTTTTCTAAAAAAACTCATTTTTATGCTTTTTGATGATAACTATGCACTAGAATTAGAGTTTTTAAAAATATATTGTGATTAAATGAAATTGTCATTTTAGGCCAGATTTCTGAAAATTGCCGTGGCAGTCAACGTGTTAAGAGGTTTTGAATGGATAATTGTAAAGGTTCAACATTACCCATTGATCCTAAGTTAAGGATTTATTTATGTAACGTTCCAAAGAACGGAACAAAAATCCAGTTCGAGAACTCGTGGGATGTCTCATGTACTTAATGCTAGGTAGTAGACCTGATATCTGTTTTTCAGTTAATTTCTTCAGTCGTTTCCAAGACAAAGCATCTGACGAGGTCTGGAATCATTTAAAAAGAATCTTAAGATATTTGAAAAATACCGTTAATGTAGGTTTAGTATTTAAATGATGTGAAAAGTTTAGTTTATGTTGTTATGTAGACACGGATTGGGGAGGCGATACTCATGACAGAAAATCCGTCACTGGTTTTGTGTTGAAAGTTTTTGGTAATACTTTATCGTGGGTGACGAGAAAACAACTATGCGTGTCGCTATCCAGTACCGAGGCGGAATTAGTAGTATTATGTTCAGCCGTGTTTGATAGTCTATGGTTAAAGAAATTGTTTTCAGATTTTGATATTGAGTTTAAAAATATAATGTGTTATGAGGATAATCAAGGCTGTATAGCATTGATAAAGAATCCTACAAACAACCGTCGAGTTAGACATATAAATTTAAAGTATAATTTTGTCATAATTATTTTAAGGGTGGTATTATAACTATAGTTTACATAAGTACTGAATGTCAGCAAGCCGACATCTTAACCAAAGGTTTGTCGAATGTTTCATTTGTAAAGTTTAAGAAGATTTTAGCGAGGGAGGGTGTTAGAATAAATAAATAAAGAAGTTCGCTAAAATCATGGATGTGTTGTTAAGTTGGTAACAATAAAAAAGGTTGTTGGCAAAAAAACACACACGAAGTTTGTTTTTAGATAATAAGTTGTGTAAAAAGTATATGTTTTATTTTTCCTGTATCATGGTAATAATAAAACACTAAAAAGTAATTTCAGACTTTAATAACAAGACGTCATTGTATTTTAAGATTTACTGACTTAGGTAACGTTATATATATATATATATATATATATATATATATATATATATTTAAATTATTTTTAAATAAATCTTATTTGCAATAAAAACAATTGGCGCTGCGAACAGGATACCCAAACGGCTCTATATAATATAACGTAGTGTCGGCGATCTCTAAATCTTTATTGGGTATACCATCATTATTCATCATCGTGCTACCGAGGTACTTCGCCCTTCAACGTACCTCAACTGTAGACAACGCCTAGGAAACGAAAACCAGAGTCTGCAACAATAGCAACACCATCGATCGAGAATCCTCAACCGCTGTGGTACTTCTCAACTGCAAGGCATACCTGAGATGCTATTAGCAACCTTAGTTTTGTAAGTAATAACATCCTTTTTCTTTCTTTCTTTTTACAATATACATGTTGCAATCTTTTATGACTGAATTCCGCGATAGATCACCTATAAGAATATCTAGTCATTCAAGTAATTCCGATTCTGATAATTAATTAATAAACAAATAATGGCAAATTATACTGAAATAAATATTGCTAAAGAAATGATTCCTCAATAAGAAGGGGGAGGTAGAAACTTATCATATTTCGTACAACAGTGTGAAAAATTTATAGCTAATTATAGAAATAATTCACCAGGTCAGGAAAACTGTACATTAAATAAATTGTTCGAAATTTACTACTCCAAATTAGTTGATACTGCTAGGGACACTTTAGTAATTTCAAAATGCTTAACTTGGGATAAGGTAAAGAAAACATTAATAAATCGTTACGGCGACCCTAGAAACGAAACATTACTACACAATGATTTAATAACGTGTATTCAATTAACAAACGAAACTTACGATGAATATTATGAAAAAATTAAAAGTAAATTGCAACAGTTGTTAGAACACGTAACCATAAATGAAACAGATGTTAACCTTAATAATTATAAAACTAATGCTTATACAAAAAAGGTTTTATTCACCTACATGACAGGTTTATTAGAACCACATAGGTCTTTTATATCTTATAAAAATGTAGAATCACTAGAAGATTATTTACTTCAGTTAAGAAACTATGATAATTGTAAACAACAGGTCAATTTTCTAAATTTTGTTCGATAAAAACCATCGACAACTAGACAATTCTATAATTTCTCGAATAAAACTCAACCAAAACAGTTTCAACGGGCAAACACAAATCATTTTTATAAACCTTCACCACAATTTACAAACCGTAATTTAGGTCAAAATCAATTTCGGCGTGGTCAATCAATTTCCAGACGAGACCAGTGTTCACAAATTATCCTACAAATTCGCAAGTACTTGGCAAGAAGGAACCTGAGTCAAAACCAACTCCGATGTCAATATCCACACGAAATATTGGCAGACCAAATCAACAGCCCATTAATTCACGTAACCCTTCGAACTATTTTCGAAACGCGGGCCCCCGTAAATTTTCATTCCGAAGAACTTTAGTGGAAAACAACCAAGATAATCAAAAAGATTACCAGAACCCTGAAACTTTTGAATTTACTGAAAATTTTCCTGAAACCCTATTTGAATCCACTGAAAATTTTCGAATTCCTGCCTCGGAACCACAAATTTAGATTTAAATTCGCTAACAAGCAAACCAAAACTACCATTCATAACGATTTCTAGTTTAAAATTAAAGAGTTTAATAGATAGCGGAGCTTTTATTTCAATGATAAATCCGGGTTCCGCCTATGAACATTTTAAAAATTATTATTTTTTAATCATTTACTGCTAAAAGTTTAAATAATACGATAACGGATAATTAGAATATATCATATCCTATTTTAAAAGAATTTGGACTTGATAATAAAATTAATTTTCATATAATACAATAGCATGATATATTTGACGCATTAATCGGAAGTGAAGATTTCCAAAATCTTAAAGCTACGATTAATTATAATAATCAAACATTAGAGATAGGTAATTCTAAAATACCGTTTTTTATGGAACTAAACCCGAATAATTTTAAACCATAAAACAAATTGTTAAAAATAGTATTAGAATTCCCGTAAATGTCAATCGAGGACAAGTTATAATCCCAGAAATTAAATTAGACAATTACATTATTGTAGAATCAATTGCCGTTGCAGAAAATAGAATTTGCACTATTCCTTTTGAAGAAGAACGTGAAGTAGAAATAAATTTTCAACAACAATACGAGGTTAGAACCTATTACCAATGTTGATTTAGTAAATCCAAAAATTCAAAAATTCCAAATGTTATTCGAACTAGTCATCTTAGCTAGAAGAAAAAACTGAAATTATATCTTTGGGCACCTTGTACAAGGAAAATTGTGACTTAACCTTTACCAACGCTGTAAAACACGTCAGAACAAATAACGAACCAGTTTATTGTAAATCATTCCGATACCCACATCAATTGAAACAAATATCCACTCTCAAGAATTCACGAAATATTGGACAATCTAGGAAAATGCATGTACTTTTCTACCTTAGATATTGCCCAAGGATTCGGTCAGATAGAAATGGATCATGATTCTATCGAAAAAAACTACTTTCTCGGTAAACAATGGTCATTTCGAATACGTTTGAATGCCGTTCGGACTTATAAACGCCACGAGTACGTTCCAAAGAGTAATGGACAATATTTTACTTCCATACCTGTATAAATTCTGTTTTGTATACATGGACGATATTGTAATCGTCTCAAAATCACTTCATGAACACTCAGTACACATTAGGCAGATTTTTGAAAAATTAAGAGAATATAATTTAAAAGTTCAACTAGATAAGTCGGAATTTTTGTGTAAAAAAGTAGCCTTCCTAGGACACGTAATTACTCCACAAGGTATAGAACTTAACCCCGCAAAAATTAAAGCTTTAGAAAAATACCCACTTCCGAAAACAGTAAAAGAAATAAGAGCTTTCCTTGGACTTGTCGGGTATTACAGAAGATTTATAAAAAACTTTGCTAAACTTGTACAATCATTTACCAAATGTCTTAAAAAGAATTCAAATATTGATGTCACAGATCAAAATTATTTGCAAACATTTTATCAATGCAAAGAATTACTAACCAATGCACCAGTATTAACGTATCGAGACTTCGAAAAAGCTTTTCATGTTACAATCGAAGCATCCAATGTAGCCATTCGAGGATTTTATCACAAAATAACAAACCAATTGTATTTTACTCGAGGACTTTAAATAGTGCTGAACGCAATTATTCAACTATCGAACGCGAATTGCTAAGTGTAGTAGAAACTACGAAACATTTTAGGCCATCCATTTACGAAAAACAATTTATAATAGAAACAGATCATAAACCGCTAGTTTGGTTATTTTCCCTTAAGGATCCAAATTCCAGACTAATTAAATGGAGATTGAGACTCGAAGAGTTTGACTACAAAATACAATACAAGAAAAGCAAAGAAAATTTAGTAGCCGATGCGTTATCGCGAATCGAAATAAATACAAAGGAAACCTCAAACGATACAGAACTAGACCTTGTCAATAATCCCAAATGTCGACGAAAATCCTTCGTCTGATGATTAGAAGAATCATTGAACAGACAAGATGATCAATCGAATAATACACAACATACATTACTGAAAATCCAATATTCTCAGTACCAATCTCTGAGAATCCAGTAAATCATTTCATGTATCGCGTAACCTTAAAACCAGGAGATCAATATAAAATAGAATATCAAGGTAACGAACTGGAAAACATTTCGCGAATGTTAAAGGAAATCATAGATCCAAAAAACTTATACGGAATATACTTTAAAGGTAAGGAATTAGAATCTAAATTTTTCGAAATAACAAGTAATTTATTCAATAACAAAATAAAATTTGTTAAAAGCAACCTTCTAACAAAAGATATAGAACAATCGAATGAACAATTCGAAGTAATAGATTAATATTCTAATAATCACAATGGCATACTAGAAACCTATAATCACTTAAAAACTAAATATTACTGACCTAGCTTAAAAAACACGATAAACAAAGTAATTAACGAATGCAAAACTTGTAACGTTAGTAAGTACGATAGAATAAATTGTCTGAACCTTTACTCGCAAGGAAACCTTTTGATGTAGTACACATTGATACATTTAGTTTCGAAGGAAACAAACAATAACAGACCTCTTTTCGCGATATACACAAGCCTATTACATAACAGACGCATCAGGATTAACAGTGTTAAATAAGTTGACACTTTTTCGCACCACGGTTACCCAAAGAAAATCGTTTGCGACGAAGGAAAGGAGTTCAAGAACAAAGTCTTCCAAGAATAATGTGCTTTATTCAAAATCGAATTGCATTTCACTACTAACAATAACAGTAACAGTAACTCTCCAATAGAAAGAGTACACTCTACCATTTTAGAAAAATTAAGAATTATTAAGATTGAAAATAAAAACGAAAGTCTCCAAAATTCAATGATATCGGCCGTATTAATGTACAATCAGTCTATACACTCTGCAACGGGTTATACACCTTTTACTCTACTGTACTGGCCTTACGAAAACTTAATTGCAAATGAAATTGATTTAAACAAAACTGTGTAAGAAAAGCGAAAAACCGAATTGTTACCCTTCTACGAACACATATCACAAACAATTAGAAAAGGGCACTAAGACTCTAGAAAAGGAAAATAGAGATAAATAATCAACCATTGAAATGAATGAACCAGTAGCCTATTTTACACGGCGAAGAATTAGAAAAACAGATCCGTGCTTTGATAAAGTAAATATAACAAAAATAAAATCAAAGGGCTCACAGAAAGTTCTAATAGACCAGCGAACATACACACAAGAAAAATGAAACTTATTAAAAAGATTTTGTTTGCAGGATTTGCCTGGCAATCCAGAACCAGGGCCTTCAAATTGAAAAATTTAATACAAATGGGTACGTTACCGAAGACATAGGCCCAGCCAAATTAGTAGATCATTATCATAAGTTTTACTTCTATATTAATATAACAGATTTAGAATTAAGTTATTATCAAATATTAAGTAAGGTAGTAATTTTAGACACAAACTCAAACGTCATGATCCAGAAATTAGTCCATATGTTAAAAAGAAAATTGTAAGTTCATAGAAAAACAATTATCTAAACTTAAACATAAAAGAAAACGTAGTTTAGCTAATATTAGTACAGTAATAAAATATATTACTGGCAACCCTGACAACATCGATTTAACTGAAATTAATAAAAATCTCAATTCACTATATAAAAATCAAGATAAAATTATTCAACAAGTAGATAAATATACTTCATTTGCTAATCACATCACTGAAAGGTACTCCAAAGACTTGGAAACAATCCCGAACAGCACTGATTTATTTGTTAATGAGTTAAACAAGGTGAACAGTAGTCTTGATACTGTTAATTATTCAATACAATAATTATTTAAGTTCCAAATTATTGGACATCCTTCAAACTATTGAAAGAACAATTTCTTTAGCTTTTTCTGAAATAACAAATCTCGAAATTATGTCTGATATAGAAATAATTGAAATTATCGACCATTTAAAATTAATTTATAAAAAAACGGAGTTGCCTGAATTAGATAAAATCCATATTTTTAAAATACTGGAATTTTCATAGTTTAGAATTTTGTCAACAGAAGATTCAATTACATGTATATTGTATATACCTATCCTCAATCCTTCAATATTCTAATACAAAAGAATTTACCTGATACCTGATCAGCAAAACAAGGTGCTAATACCGCCGTTCCAATATCACCTTCAAGGTGTAAGAAAAGAACTATGGACTAATGAAAAGTGTAAAGTTATAGAAAAACAAATTGTGTGTTTTGAAAGAACAGAAACGAGTAAGTGCTTCATAACTTATAACAAAGATTGTATATACGCCATAGTCAATAACAATTATAAGTTATATGCTCAATTAGACAACGGAAGCAATTGCAAATTAACAATAGATGATCAAATTTTTTGAAAACACATTTGTTAATTTTACTTACAAGAATCCTATAGAAATTAATAATTATAAAGCTGACTTGACTGTAAAACTAGAACCAAAACATTTAGAAAACTTGAAAACCTTAAAAGAAGAACCTGAAATGTTAAATACTGATTTAAAAATTAATTCTTTAGTGCATGTTATACATTTATCTATAACTACTATTGTAATTATTTTATTAGTCATGTTTTGTATTTTGATCTATGTATTTAGAAATAAGATACGTAATATAATTAGGAAACAAGGACAGGATAAAGAAGTGATTCCTTTAAAACAGATAACTGTGCAGAATGAGGACATTCTGTCTTAAGGGGAAATGAATTATATTCTCCGTATTTTTGTATAATATATATCATTATATAAATAGCTAGTATAACATATTCTGTAAACAATATTCAAACATCAAATATTAATTACTTCATCAAATATTATCACATGGAAACTTTCATATTTGTTATTATTGTAATTTATCAATTCTTAGAGATGTTAGGTTATCTTAAGTAAATTATTGTTATAAAAGACACTGCATTGATAACAATAGTCAGAGTTGATATTAACTTATAGTCAGTGAGGTCTCGGTTTTTAATTGTAATAATTTATTTTTAAATAAATCTTATTTGCAATAAAATATATATATATATATATATATATATATATATATATATATATATATATATATATATATATTGATTATATATGGACACAGAGCCCAGTACAAATACACAATGGTACAAATATCCTGCAGCATCATTTATCTAGAAAGAATTCCAAATAAAAACACACTCCATACACTGTGATCTAATTTATTATTATTAAAAGAAAAATACTACGATCTAGTTACCATAGTCGCTATAACTGTAAATACCTAAAAGCATTTTCACCAAATTGCCACATTCAAATCGACAATTTCATTTACTTTTTTACTATTTCATTTCATTGGAATGATTGTAGTTTTAATCAGAACTATACCATACATATAGTTTCACAACGTAAGCTTCGATAAAGTAAATTTTATTCGTATACAACTTACATACAATCTACCATACAAAAAAAACGTCAATTCATTTTTATTCATGTTTAAAAATTTTAATTTTATCTTCTTTGATATTTCCTATTGACATTGTCTTACATTTGTTAAATATTTTCATCGCCATTAATAAATTAATTAAGAACACCATGTGTTGGTCATATTTCGATTCATCGACACTTTTATTTGAAGTTACTTTATTTTTATACATAACACTATTAAACTTATTATTAAAAATTATCAAAATCTTTATTACAAATTGTCATTAACACGTGAGTTGGTGCTCTTAGACCTCTTGATTGTGGTAATTTATTTTCGAACGTTCTGTAAACTAAGTAATTCATGTTTATCTGTTAGGTTTTTGTCATTACATTTTAGTAATCATTTTTCACAGTTTTCGCAATTAAATTTTTCGTTTAATTTTTTTCCCAAGTATCTTGCAAAATAGGCTTCTGCGCACTCTTAAATTACTTTGCTCAATTTCATTACTGTCAGATGTAAGAGTCTTGATCTGAATGTTCTGCCCGTTCTTCTTTTTCTGATGGGTTTTCCGTGGTTTCATTAAATTAAAGCGTTTGCGACGAAATCAAATCGCATAACAGGGTCGAAATCAGGTTCACAATTAGCTGGGGCAGGAGGTTTCATAAAATCGGAAATAGCGTTAATTCTAAAAGATGTTCGAAAAGTTCTTGTACTTGGATTTCTGTTATAACCACCTCTAATCACGGAGAAAAAGTTTTCTAAGATATGTTGGTTTAACCTCGACGTTATTATGTATTCGATTCCATCATTGTTTTTTTGTTCAAGATACAGTTGTAATGAATTGTTTTGTACATTGACCGCCACAATCCCCTTGCCTTTATCCGTCTGTACATTTGCTGATGTATTATCACATTCCTTAAAAATATCGGTGAATGCTTCAATTACAGATGCTGCTGTTTTCGTTTTAAGAACTCTTGCCCAGGCCCTCTTGCTAAACACATCAATAACCGTTAGTATGTAGTTGTATCCACTATTGTGTTTACTTCAAGTTCGCATATCGAAAAGATCCCCTTGCCACAGCTCGTAAATGTTGCTCACAATATACTCATTGGGGGGTAAACTTTTCTGACAGGTTTATGAACCGTATACGCCTCCTGAGCTTGCAGCCATTTTTTTACCCTTTACAGCATTAACTAAAGCTGTTATACCCGAAAACCCTGCCGGATGCGCTGAATCATAGTATACAGCATCCATGTTATGTTCTCCACGTATCCCAATCTAGTGAAAGTCTTCTTCGAAAGGATCTTCTCGAGGTCTCCCCTATTCATTATCGGGATCGTAATACTCACCTATAGTTATGAGCCTCGGTTCAATGTTAGGTGATACAGCAGCATCACGTCTTCGAGTATTTCCGATAAACTCTCGTGGTATATTTATTTCTTTAATGTATGTCGCCAACCGTGTGGGTTTGTAGTTTTTCGCTGTCTTAACGTTTCGTGAACCAGATCGATAATGCTGGAATGAGGGATGATCTCACCTTTTATTGTGACAGTATCCCTTTTATCCCAAAATGCATTACCGCCAGTATTCAGTATATGCAAGAAATCAGTACCTTTCTTCCTATATGAAACAGGCAGTGTTGATACTATCTCGTCGCCTGACAAACAATTACGTTTCGGCAAATCTCTGATACCATCATCACCGCTGATTGTTATGCTAGCGGATTGACGTAACTGATTGGAAAAGTGTAGATATCTTTGAAGAACCTGATTGCACTACTGCCATTTGTCATGGTCGGTCATTTTGGCTTTTAAAACAGTATCCATGTCGTTACCCAACTGCGTTAATAAGTTGTTTTGCGTGACATCTGGCGCTTGCAGACGCTGTATATAGGGCCCGCTCCGCTCTAGCCTTCATGTCACCCCCGACAATTTGCCGCCAGTTTTTTTTAAATAAAATAAAAATTATGTTAAAATCATTTATTTAAAAAAATATATGTAATACATTACATAATAAACATTTAATAAGGGCAGAACTTAAAAGTACTGGTACATATAAGGTGCATTTTTATTGCTATACTTATATTCTATTAAGAAAGTACAAAAAATATTGCATAATCAAACAGAGAAATTTTAGATT
>JARFJB010000156.1:2597500-2702500 GCA_036346205.1 Vesta saturnalis
ATCTAATGTTTTCACTAACGTTAAATGGACTTATTAGTTCATTTTACAGCGTTTGACAAAGTTTCGTCAAGATCGACCATTGTGTGTGTGTGCTTGCGTGTGTGAGTGCATGCGCACGTGTGTGCGGCTGTATTTATGCTTCATTTAATTTCTCCTGGAGCTTATTATTTTGGGTGAAATCCAGCAGCGGAGTTGGGAGGTTTATTAGGGGTAGTTTTGGTTTTCATCAAATATTTCTAAACAGCTGCATATTTCAAAAATATAAAAATAATGAAAATAGGCAACATTGTAAAAACAAAAACAATAATTTATGTCAGATGGGCATCTAAAGCTTCATGTCAAATAGACGTTAATAGACACATAGATGCTAACTTAAAAAATTCTAAAGCTGCCCGCTTCTATATAAAATACCGATAATACAATTTAAGCATATTCAATCCTAGTTAATTAATTTTTAGACTTAGTTTGCTTTATATTACAAAACTTTATAAAGGAAAGTTATGTAAAATTAAATTTTCTAAAAAAAATGTTTACACATTTTCTTAAAAAAAATCGTGTAGATATTGAGAAAAATTTGAAGTAATACTTAAATTCTACATTTTTGCCGCTAAATTACGCGTTGCATCAAAAAATTGCATAGAACATAATTAGTTGATATGTTTAAGGTCTATATGTTGGTATTTTTATACCTTTGAAATATACAGCTGTTTCAGAAATAATTGACCAAAAACTGCTCCTAATAAACCCCCCTCTCTGACGCTGAATTTTTTTTTTTTATGATTGTGGACCTGAACAGGCTAAATTTGGCCTATCGTGCTAAAGAACTCAGGAACACTTAGGACGATGGATAGAGGGATAATGAATTGCCAATAGATGCCTATGAACAGCTACCTTAAGTTTTCTCATATCATAAGTGAGAGGAAAACAGGAACTAGGGAGATCATTCCAGAGTTTAGAAGCCGTGTAGAAAAATGTGGATTGCGCCCGTTTGGTACGACAAGTGGAGATTTGTACTGCATACTGATGATGTGAATGAGCGAACCGAGTGTTTCTCGCAAAGATAGCCCGAGATAGTATCAAAGAATATAAGTCAGCAGCACAATAGCCGTTGTAATAACGATAATACAAAGAAAGAACTGAAACCATCCTATGCTCAAGGAACTGTATGTAAGAAGTTAAGGACGGGTCATTTATAAGCCTAATCGCTCTTTTGAATACGATCAACGATATCGAGAGCGTATTGTGGAGCACTATCCCAGAGGTGAGAATTATATTCCAGATGAGGCCGAATTTGGGCCTTATACAGCAGAAGGAGTTGTCGAGAGGTAAAGTACTACTTAGATCTGTACAAAAAGCGTATTTTACGAGCAGCTGTTTTGGTAGCTGACAGAAGATGGTCAACCCATGAGAGATTTGAAGATACAGTCATAGCCAACAGAGTAATAGTCTGAGAACTGAGCCATTCATACTTACAACAGGAAATGATCGATAGTTTTTGGCGGACACAATGCAACACTGAGTTTTGTTAGCATTAAATTTAACTAGATTATTGCTTTCCCATTCGAGAATACGTTGAATGTCTTTGTTGATTGAATTTGCCATTTCAACTTTAATTTCTTGATTTGACATAGAAGGTGGATTATCACTATGAGTAGACTGAGATGAACTACAGTGAAGAGTGCTATCGTCAGCAAAGCAATGGATGGGGTTAGTTGTTGAAGAAATAAGGTCATTTATGTACAGCAGAAAAAGTATGGGGGCTATAACGGATCCCTGTGGTACGCCCGCGTTAATGCTAACTTCTTTTGAAAAAAAGCAATCAACTACGACACGTATTCGTCTTTTATCAAGGAAACTAAAAATCCAGTTGATGAGCGTATCATTTAACCCAAACGAGGTGAGTTTGACAAGTAAACACTTATGCCAAACTTGGTGAAATGCGTTTGAGATATCTAAAGCGACTACAACTGTTTCACCGGACTGCATATTGGTGGTCACTAAGGAGTTTGTTAGTTTCAAGGAACGTGAGCAGTTGCTGATTGATGGCTTTTTCCATGATTTTAGACAAAATGGAAGTGATGGCAATTGGTCGGTAGTTTGAAGGATCGGTCTTATCGCCTTTTTTGGGAATAGGTTGAACATTTGCTAACTTCCATGATGAAGGGAATTCCCCAGAAGATATAGAGATCGTATAGAGCTTAGATAGGACTGGTACTAGTTCGGGGGAACATTTCTTTAAGACAATAGCTGGTATACCGTCTGGGCCAGTCGCCTTATTGTGATCAAGCCTAATGATGATCGATTTCAAGAGCTTGTACCGAAAATGAATTGGTTTCATAGCGTATGAAGAAGAGTTGACTAGGGGCACATCTTTTCCAGAATCATTGAGATACGAGTTTGATGCAAACAAATCCACAAAAACATTGGCTTTGTCTACAGATTCAGCAAGAGGGTTTGATGTAAGAAAGAGATCTAGAAGATGTGGAGTATGGTTAGGGTTATCAGGGATTCTTGTGGGTTCAGAAATCATTTGTGTGAGATCACATGAAATAGCAAATGTTACTGCACTGTGACCAGCAGGATTTGTAGTAGATGAAAACTGAAGCCAATTAGAGTTATGAACATTGAAATCGCCTACAATTGAGATATCGCAAGATGGAAACTGAGACAGGAGAGTCAACTTTCGTATTAAGGTAATCGAAGAAGTCTTGAAAGTTACTGTCATTAGGAGACCTATAAATGCAACAGTAGAATTTCACAAAATTAGGACCAGAATGTTTAAACCAAATCACGTCAAAATTTTTATTTTCTAAGGAAGAAACCCTCCTGCAAGCAATTCTATCCTTTATGTAGGCACATACGCCTCCTTTATATCGAAAGTTAGAGTGAAGGTGGTAATGAGGAAATTGCAAGTCGGGTGACTCGGAGCTTTCAGAGGAGACTTTTCAGATAGAAACAAAATATCAGGTTGTAATTGTTCAATATGTTGGTGACTAGCATTAAGATTAGACCTGATACCGCGGATGTTGCAGTAGTGAATCAGAAAGTTGATACTTTCGATGACCGAGGTCGCATGGGCCCTGCCCTCCCGGACATCCGAATGGGGCAGGATTTTACGTCCGGCATTTATTACCCTAGAAACCAGTCATCTTATTTTTTAATTTGGGACTTTTAATCCGATAGGAAGACAGTGAAGGCGAGAAGGAAGAATAAGGATGAGAATAGATTAAGGATGATTTGTCCCAAAACCTAATCAGTTTCAGGAGAAGTGAAAACACTTAGATACCAAATTTGAAGTACGTCCGTGTTGCCGTTTTGGAGTTATCTGGATATTACGATACATCCACACACAGACATCATGGCCGATCTTAGCGAACCTTTGCCAAACGTTTTAAAATGAAGCTATAAGTCGATTTAGCGTGTGTACAAGTTGATTTCATAACCTCTATCTACTTATGTATATGTAGGTTGGAAGGTAAAAATTAAAGAGATTTAAAAAAATGCTGAAAGTTGTAAATAATAATAGTAGTGTTAATCACAACACGTGGTTGAAGTGAATTAATTTATTCTTGTAAGGCGCTTAATAATTGTAATTTTAATTAAATCAAGGAAGAGATTTGCTATTAAATCTGTATTAACAATGTTGCTAATGTACTTATTATTAAACAAATCAATAAAATCATAAAATATACATTAATAGTAATTTTCGCATAAGGGAAGATGGGGGTAAGTAGGGTATTTGTAAACATAAAACGAGTCTTCCGCAAGCTTACAAGGCCTGTAAAAAAGTGTAGTTTAAGAAATATTTGCAAACACAAAGCAAGCCTTCCGTAAGCTTAGGGGAGGCCGGGGTAATCGCGTCATCATTTTTGAGGTGAGATTTAAATATGGTAGCGGTTTAAGAATTTATTTTTCCACTTAAATTGATTTTCAAAGATTTTTCATTCGCTTTGTTTAAGCGACAATAAAGGTTAATGTCTTTTTGTGCAATGTGACGGAATTGCCCCAGCCCTAGGGGTAATGGCGCCACCTACTGAACTCAAACGATGGAAAAGACTTCTCTATAAAGCATGTTCTGAACAAGTATCTTTATTAAAATTTTCTTTGGAAATATAAAAAATAAATTCACAACAGGATAATGAAAAATAAACTATTCACACAAGTCACAAACGTAATTTTTAGCACTGTCTTTTCCACTGCATTGATAATGAGCCCATTTTGAGCAAGGAGTACAGCGGTACCAAAGTTCAGTGTCTCCAAACTCTCCACTAATCAAACATTTCTCCTCACCAACAGGAGATATCATTGGAATCGTCATCACATAATGCTTTGCCATCTGCAAATTCTTCTGACGATGTGTCATCAAAATCGAATTTTGGTTGGATAGTTTTCTTGATTCTTAGAGAACTCATTGTTTTCAGATATAACCTTCCTTTTATTTTGTTTTAATGTTTTTCTAAGATTTTTGTTGTTTCCGCAATCTGTAACATTTCGTTTCACTTCTTTGATTTTTGATTCAATTCTTTTTTTTCTTTAGCATCTTCATAGGTGTCGAAGTCAGAATCATGGAATGTTGCTTGCTATCCTTATTAACTTTTTGTTTAGGATCGGTCTTGTTCGTCGACTTTAGTGAAACCTCGAGAATGCTTTTTGAAAAATCTACTTTTCCTGACGACGTGCTCGGTTGAGGACTAAGATTATTGATCTCGACAGCAGTAACACTAGCAGGAGTGTCATTAGCAGAATTGTCATGATTAGGTGTCTCATTAGTAGCGGTATCATTCAGTTTTTCAGAATTTTCCTCCTTGTCCTCAACAATTATTTGCTCTACGATTGAATGAGCAGCAGCAAAATTATCATCTGGTTGAAACGGAAAAATTGCACGATTTGAATCCTGCTACGACCTTTTCTAAGGTAGCAACTCTCAAGTAAGCTTTGCTGAATATCGTAGCAATATCGTACGGAGTGATTTTTTGATGAAAACTTGTTTTCATAAAATTATCGCATTCTTTATAGAAGGCATTCTTCAAAGACCATAGTCTTTCTACAGCCTTTAGAGGCTGAAGTCTGTGCGAAGAATGGGGTGGAAGCGATACAACGTGAATGTAGTGTGTTGAGTAAAAGTCTTAACATTGCAAAGAAATGTGACTTCCGTGATTATCCATTAATAGGACACTTGACTTAGTGGTACTTTGGAAATGCTCTAGCCAACCTAAAAACGCTTCATTGGACCACCCATTATGTGAACATCTATAAATAGCTCCAGGAGGTCCTCCTCGCTGAAACAAAGACGACATTCGTGTCCTTGGATATATAAACATTGGGGGTGTATATGTTCCTGAAGCGCTCATGCCACACACCACAGTAATATTTTTGCCTCGTTCCCAACTGGTAACTCCCACTTGTTTCTGTCCTCGTGGTGCAAGAATTTTTCTAGGTTTTTGCACTGCAAATTCCCGTTTCGTCCATATTATGAATCTTGTTCGGTGGAAAGTTATACTTCGTCATTACAGTATCTAAATGGTTGTAAAACAAATCAATCTCGTCTTTGTTAAAGACTGTGACACTGTTCAAACTGGTGGCTTCCGATTTCCTTAAACTAATTTTATGTCTGCTGAGAATCTCATTTAACCAATTTATACCGACGAACTTGGTCTCTTTATTACAGTTGTGTTTTATTTCGTGTTTTTCAGTCAAGTCGAAAGCCAGTCGCCTTAGTTCGATTGAAGTGATGTCATAAAATAGTTTTGACAGAACGACCACATGTTGCTAATTGTTGATCTTGCTCTGCAGACAAAACGCATTTCCGACTTAATGTCGGCTTAGTAACATCGCTTACCTTAAACCTATCCCTTAATGTTGTTCGGGGTATGCCAAATTCTGTAGCTGCTTTTTTTTTGTGAGACTCCTGTTTGTTCTGTTCTTCTTTTTCGTGATCAAACCATCTGAAAATCACAAAAAAAGTCCGTTGGTTACCTTTCATTTCAATAAGAAAATACGAGGCAATACCGTCATGGCGGCATTACCCCGTAGTAATGTGACGGAATTACCCCATAGGGACAACATGACGAATACATCACTACATACTACAAACAACAAATATTTAAAAACAGTCCCACCAAAAAGTTCCTTATATGACATATTATTACAGAGCATATTCATTAAACTAGTAAAGAATCTTATTATCACACTTACTTCGAGTTACGAATGCGGCAGACATAAGTATCAATTTCACACATTAACGTTATCGCTAGTATTCGTATAAACTATTCTTGCCGGCCAATAGCTGTACTGGCCTAAGCATTCTCAGTCGGCCGCTACGTCTCAGCATTAGTCAGATGCGTACTTGTTAATATTTTCTGAAATATGCAGGTTGACGGAATTGCCCCATAGGGGGGTATTACCCGGTCCTCCCCTACTAAGTGACTTGCGTCAGGCTGTTTGTAAGTGTAAATGCAAGCTTGCAAAATCTTTAAAGTAAACTTGCAAAGTGGTGAGATATATATATATATATATATATATATATATATATATATATATATATATATATATATATATATATTCGTTTCTCTAATGGAATTTCAAGGGCGACTTAAAGGTTTTTAGATTCTGACACGTTTTTATATGATTAGACAACCAGTTAAAAATAAGACTGAAACATTTGGAGAATTTGCAGTTAACGTTATAATATGAAAAGGGAACGTCATATAAGTTCTTACTTCTTGTATTGAAGTGATCAATATCTTTATTTAAATTCTAACTAGGTTTATGATTAAAAATATGTATAGAGTTCATAAATATGTAATGACGTTAAGGTATATTGAAGTTTTGGAAAATATTACAACTATTCAGAAAGATTGAAACAGTTATGAACAAGCTAGCACTAGAGGAGAACCACCCAATCTTCCTCTGCAAATCCCTTGATAACAACGTAATACCTACGGAGTTCAACATCAAAACCATTCGAAATCGAATGAACCAACAATACTTTAATATGGCTACCAGAAGCAATATTCAAAGGCAAAGCACAAGGAAATTCTTCAGAAGAAACCAGAAAAGCTAATGAAGGAGAAGGAAAAACTAACCAATACCAATCAAAAAACGCTATCATCGCAACAACTATGAAAATTAGATCCTGAAGAAACCGAAAAATACAGAATTAGATTAGTTCTATATTCATTTAGGCGAACTAAACCTAACCTCTCTAACCTAAAAAGAAGAGTTCATTTCCCTTAAGAAGTAGTGGATATGGAGACTTACAGCAGTAAGATCCCACAACTACTCGAAGGAGGCGAGTTTAAACAAATACCACCATCAATTGAAAGACGGATATATCGGACGCTAGCAAAACATAAGGGGGAGTTCTCCCATTGCCAGAGAATTAAACTCACCCCACAGTACACTAACCTCCGCATCTGTATGGCCTACGGAAGATCCACAAGGAAGGAATTACTCTGAGACCAATTGTGAGGTCAAGAAATTCTCCTCGTCATCCATTAGCACACTATCTGCTAGGCATCAACACACGCTTATCTGGAAAACGCGAGTCACGCTCCAGAATACACAGCACTTCGTGGAAACCATCAGAAACTTCCAACCCAACCACAAAGAAATACTGGAAAGCTTTGATATTGTGAGCCTATTCACAAAAGTGCCCACCGTAAGGCACAAATTATCATAAGGAACAGGCCGGAAAGGGATGAAACGTTAAGACAAGCACACGAAAATTTCTCAGTAAACATAATAATGGATAAATTATTATAAGTTTTTGTTATGAACGAATAAGTTCAAAAAAAAAAAAATTAATAATAATAATGGATACTATGCATTAGATCAACATACTTCCAAGTAAAAGGAAAATTCTACCAACAGTTTAGGATGGCGATGGGTTCCCCACTATCACCCATAGTTAGCAATATATACATGGAAGACTTCGAAAACCAAGCGACATACAAATTTACAGAAAAACCAAGGATACATACAGCTTAGATACGTGTACAATACCTTCGTAGTTTGTCAACACGGCATGCTAGATCCCTCCATAAAATTCACCCTGCAATTGAAGCTGAAAAAAAACTGCCATTCCTGGATGTACTTGTCGACAGGAATGACGACAACAATGGAGAGTAGTAATGTGTGCTTGAGAAAAAATCATAGTGAATGAATACGACCCAAGTGCCAAATCAGTCCTTCTCGGGACTAAGCCTGATGGCAAAAGTAGAGTCCACTTCCTAAACGTTGCGCTACAAAAACAAAAATTGTGGAAATAGGCTGATGAGCTCAATTAGTATATCGTTTACTGCTAGATGTTGCTTAGGATTGCTAGACAGCTGAATCCCCCATAAACATCCTACATATAGACTAAACATACTTGAATAAACCTTGTGAGTATATTAGTAACAATTTCTTCTTCATCCTTTTCCTTATGCCTTTTCAGGCGTCGGAAGTAACAATATCAAATACAAAAAAACAAAAATTTGTAGAATAGAACAGAATAAGAAAGTTGAATCAAATAGTCCTTTTTTAAAAGTCCCTGTTTACAGTAAAATAAAAAAAAGGAAAGAAAAACAAAAATAACTTTTTTATTTGTGGAGATATTAGTACATCACTTTCATTATGGACGTGGCAAGTTTGATTCCCTGGTTTACCGAGAGATAAGTTCTGTGCACACAAGTATGGGCTAACATTTAAGTTGAATCTTGCACAAAATCTACATTGAAACACCAAGTTAGTTGTGGACATGGTAAAATGGATTCCTACGATGACCAGGAGCAACATTCTGTGGTTCATGAGCGTTTGCCAAAATTTGGGTCGTAACAAAAGTTGAAAGTGCAATCTGTATTGCTATACAAATTTCATTGGTATCATGAGAAAAATTGATTATCTTGTTGGCCAAGAGTGCCTGACTAAATTTAGGTCAGTTTCCTAGTATCTATATTTATTTTATTAAGGACAGAGAAAATAAATTCTCACAATGACCAAAAGAAAAATTATACAGTACAAGGGTTGTCACCATTTGGATTGAAGAATGGAAAAAACAAAGACAACCTACAAATAATGTACTATGTTTGTAAAGGACACACATTAATATATAATATTAAGAAAGTCTGATTCATATTTACACCACTTATTTACCCAAGTACATACATACATGTTTCTATGAAATTACCACACTGTGACCATTACTGTAATGTCCTGTAACTGTACTGGTAGGTACTTGATTGATATATTCATTTAAAGTACCAAACTCAAACAGATCTTTAGGTTAAACAACCTATTAAAGAAATGTTATAATTGTAATGGATTAGTCAATAATAAAAAGATAAATAAATGTAAAATAATTTATCTTGCTTAATACTTAAAAAACAACTTTATATAACGTATACATATTTGCACGTATCTAAAAATATTACAAAACTGCACCATTTTTAATTTATGAAAAAAGTTATAAAATTATACTTCAATTTGTAGTATATTTTTAAACTAGATTTTAATACTAGTAACAATGAAGCATTTGTAGCACAAATTTAACAAAAAACTTTTGTTAATATTAAAAACATTTAATTTTTGGAAAAATTTTGCAGGTGCTCGAAAATTAACAAATATAAATACTACAGAGGTTTTAGAGACTCTGCTGTGTAACTTTTAACTCTTGAAAACCACAAAGGTGGAAAACGATTTCCAATTAAATCAAATTGGCATGTATTTTCAACACCATTTTTATAACGTGTATAAACAGAATATCCAGTCCATGCCAAACGAATATGCCTCTGCTTTTTACAGTCTTGAATTTGCATTTCCTAAAATAATGTTTTTGTTATAATGCATGTAATATGCAGTAGATGCCTGTTAATTAATCATACCAAATGAAAAGTCTCTTGATGATTATCTTGAATCACGTCACGCTTTTTATTTCTTTTCAGTCCAACATTATTTTTTAATTTTCCATTACGATAAACAATAATAGTCACTCTATCATCTTTAAGCATGTAATGCCCTGATAAAATAGTGGGATTTCTACTTGTTCTGTATTTCAGTTGTCCTACACAAACTGATGGTTCATCTGAGGATGTTAACATTAGCACCAATCCATCAGGAAAAAATCTAGAACAATATGTGTACTCCAGTACTGAGATATGCTTTGTAAAAAGAATGCTCTTCCAACTAGAATGTTCATTTGTGTAACACATTAGGATTTATATTTGTTATTCTAACATAATATTTAGTGCAGACAATTTAATTCATCTGTCAAAAACGTAGCCCTACATATGTTTGATAAAAATCATGTAGTGGATAAGGTATCATTAATCAAACATGTTAGTAATAAGCACGAACTTGATTGTTATGAAAGTTTAGAGATTTTCAAAAACAAACAAATTCTAATGAATAATGATGATCAAGGATCTTTAGGCTACTTAGAACTTATTAAACTTACATAACTTTCACTTTCACCAGATTAGCAATGAAGCGTTACTCGCTGATGGTATATATGTTAGAAATTTTCTTTAGTTCGCCCTAGTCGACCGCTGATGATGATAGCGCGGCTATCGAAACGCGTTCGGGGTTTTAATTTTGTGGTACGGTGTATTTTGTTTGTGTCAAAAACAACGCATTATATTATACGTTTTATCACTTTCACATCGGATAAACTGCTAGTAGGTATGCTTCATCAGTGAATAAACTACATGTTGATAAATTTCCATGGTAACGACAGTTAAATTCTATCAGTAACGCTTAAAATATAGTTTATTATTCTTAATTATATGATTCATTAAATTATCTTACCAAATATTATTCGAGCTTGTGTTTATTCCCCGGACAAACTTTCATTTTGACAAAACTCAAGTTTTGTTGCTTTTAGGTAATACGACTTGAGCAAATAACAGAAGGTAAAATCGCTCTACGTTCGGTGTCGCGATTTTACCATGTTATTTGGTCTCGTCAATTACCAAGCAACAAAGCTTTCGTTGGTTTCAAAATGAAAGGTTGTCAAAATAAACATATACTTATAGTATTACCCCCAACAGTTTTATTTTTCCAGGTGAATTAGTATTAATTGATGACACTGTTAAATCATCTTGTTTGTTAATCAGTGATATTCAAAACTCTTACAATCATTTGCCAGTTAAAAACATTGCATTTCTTGAAATAAATCAGAAACAATATTCTTTACGTTACTCCTGACTCCCAGACACAATGTTTTTTGCATTGATATATTACAATACATGTGACAAAATAGCTTAGATTACTTGATTAATAATTTCTAAAATGGATCAAAAATATAATCAGTAAAACTGTGACCTTAGATTAAAATATAATACAAAATTATATTAATAACAGAAGTATTTCTCCATTATACACTGTTAGTAGAATCATTGACTATAAACAGTAGTCAATGGTAAAATCCAATATAAATTACCAACAAAAAAAAATTGTATTCCTTAAAATAAATTACAAATAGGTGACCTTAGAACATAATAGAGAAGCATTTTTACCTTCCAACGTATATATGTAGGTATAGAAGGTTACACAATCAGCTTTTTTTCACTTTTTCGACTTATTACATCATTTTACAACATTTCACAAAGTTTCACCAAGATCAACAATGATATCCCTGTGTTTGTATGTATGTTAGTACCCACGATATCTTCAGAACCATAATACGAATGTACTAGAAATGTATTTGAACTACATTTCTTTTCTCCTGGAGCTAATTAGATTTTGGGAAAAATCCAGTGGCAGTAAGAGGGGGTTATTTTGAGCAATTTTTTGATTTTATCAAATATTTCTGAAACAGCTGTATAGGTATAAAAGAGCTATAAAAAAACCCATACATAGATCTTCAACATGTCAATTAATTATGTTCTATGCAATTTTTTGATATGAGGCATAATTTGGCGATAAACAAATTTCCAAGATGGAATTTAGGTGTTTATTCAAATTTTTCCAATATCTGAGGAGCGATTAATTTTATAAGAAAATGTGAAGACATTTTTTAAAGATAATTTAATTTCATATAACTTTTCTTTATAAAGTATTTTATTACAAAGCCAAAATTAATAGAATAACATTGATTATTTCCTTCATCTGTCAAATTTGAATTTTTAACCAATCACATGCTTGGAAAGTGCTTTGATATGACCAATCAAGATAAAATAAAGCGACTATTCACCTTGGTCAACTATTTTTATCAGCATGCTCAATTGTCACCGAAAAAACAGCATTCAACAACAAATAATCCACCCGAAAATGTCAATTTTTTCAAATGAAATCATTACTAATGGTGTTATAAAGTTACCTATACTTCAGTAATTATTGTTTGTTGATAATAAATACATAAAATAAACGAATTTCGCATTTTTTCTGAAATTATAATTATATTATTCACACAATATCCTTTCTGTGTGTTTTTCCTTATATATGTAGAAATGTTGTTGGCTCTGGAAATAATCTTATTAAATATAACACGACCTCGATAAATTAGCTACTATTTTTATTGCTACTAAATTTCTCGTGTATTTTACCATTTGTCTCGACGTAATTTTAGCATTAATAATATTATTAATGCCAAAATTACATCTCGACAAATTGATTTTAAAATACACTCGAAATTTAGATGCAATAAAAATAGTCGACTATTTATTGAGGTCTTGTTATATTACCGTCGAATATGTTTAAACTGTACTATCGATATATTTATACAAGGGCGGCTTTGTAATTTTTTTTCAAGTTAGCATCTAGATGCTTATTGACTCTATCTGACAGGAAATTCTAACGTCCATCTGACATAGATTATTGTTTTTGTTTTTACAATGTTGCCTATTTTCATTATGAATGTATTAAAAATCATTTATTTTTTCATATTTTCCTTACTTGAAGCTTAGTAATATCCTTGATTATATATCTTTATAGATAGCCGGTGTAAATGTAACAAATGGAAATACAATTTTAAATAAAAATAAATACGCTAGATAACGCTACAGACCACATATTAATTTAATAGCTAATAATTGTACCAAACTAAACAGAAAAATTAAACGTTAATCATTAAATTTGCTAATAGAAGTCATTATAAAATTTTGTCATAGCCGCTCGATTGACGCACATCAGTGACGTGCCCGTTTCGTGACCGACCCATAATCAAACCGGCAATTTTGTGAAATTAGAAAAATTGAAAACAGAAGCATAAGACTGCTATTAATATAACAGTTTGAAACGAATAAAGGCCAAGTATAGAATACGATTTTAATAAATAATATCTAGATCGTTAAAAATTAAATATAGTTAAACTGCCTTGAAGATGACAAAACAGAACACCCTCTAACGGTCGAAGACCAACGGTGAGAAACGTCATAATCAAAATTTAATCAAATTAGGATGTAACTGTAAAGTTGTGAAAAACTTTAATTTGAAATTGATAAAAGCATTCACAAATAGAAACATGACATCAATTAAAATAATCCCGGTAAATCTAACAAAGAAATAGCTTTGTCAATAAGTGCAGGTGTTATTTAACAATGAAAAGCATAATGTAGAACGTTTTATGTAATTTTTCATTTTTAATTTCAACTATATATGTTAAATTATTATAGTACTGTGGTAAATTAACATATAATTGGTAAAACATTTACTTTAAGGACTAGGACAAAAAGAAAAAAACCTAGACATACAAAAGCTAAAATTAAAATTACGGCCTTTTTTTAATGATAAAATGCTAAAACCTATTTAAACGAAGATTTTCTTCTAATAATGAGTTTGTCTTGATAATATCAAATTAAATGTCATGTTTTAACTTATTCAAGGCATTGTCAGCTACTGCAGATTTCTCTGGTTGAGCTAATCTACAAATCTCACATGTTCTTTACGTCTTGTAACAAAGCTACGTTCTGTTGTTCCAATGCATACTTTTCCACATGAACAAAATAACTTATACACTCCAGAAGATGATAATCGGTTTGAAACATCTTTAGGTGACATTAAGTGTTCTTTAATTTTTCTTGTAAGTTTAAAAACAGTCCTAATCCCATAGTTAATTAGGATTTTTTCAATTCTATCTGTAAGATTAGTTATGAAAGGATGAAAAGCACTACCAACATTAAGAACTGGTTTTTCTTTAAGATTATGCCTAGGAGATGTAATAACATTATGAATATCAGTAATGAATATTCATTATCTTGTAAGGATTCTGTTACAATATTTATTTTCATCTTTCCAAAATTCAGTTTCACAAATTCGTTTTGCTCGATCTACTAAAGATTTAATTACACAAATTTTTTGACGTGGATGATGGTTGGGTAATTTATAAAGATATCTATCAGAGTGTGTTTCTGTAAACCTTAAAAGATAATGAATTATTATTATTAGATATTAATATGTCAAGAAATGATTAACTTACATTAGATTCCTTCTCCATGGTAAACTGCTAGGATGTATACCATGTATAAAAACCAACAACTCATGTAGTGCCTCTTGTTTTCTTCAAGAAGAAAATCTCCGTTTAAATAGGTTTTGGCATCTTATAATTAAAAAAGGTATAATGATACGTCTTAATTTTACTTTTAGCTCTTGGCATGTCTAGGTTTTTTGCTGTTTTTTCCTAGACCTTGAAGTAAATACTTTATCAATTATATGTTAAGTTACCACAGCACTAATAATTTAACATATATAGTTGAAATTAAAATTAAAACTAAAAAATTACATAAAACGTTATACATTACGCTTTTCTTTGCTAAATAGCATCTGTACTTATTGACAAAGCTATTTCTTTGTTAGATTTAACTGGATTATTCTAATTGATGTCATGTTTCTATTTGTGAATGCTTTTATCAATTTCAAAGTTTTTCACAACTTTACACTTACATTATAACTTGATTAATTTTTTTTGGTTTTGACATTTTTCACAGTTAGCCTTCGACCATTAGAGGGCGTTCTGATTTGTCATCTTCAAGGCAGTTTAACATACATTAATTTTTTAATGATCTAGTTATCCTTTACTAAAATTGTATTCTATAGTTGGCTTTATATGTTTCAAACTGTTATTTTACTAACAGACATATTTGTTTTCAAATTTCACAAAATTGTTTCAACATCTTTAACAACTTTAATAGATAATATTACTGCTGACGAAGATAACTGCAAGTGTTATCGAAACGTTTATATTGTGTAACTTTAATATACAAATACACCATTAAAAAACCCAAAAAAGATAAGTATTTTTCAATCTTGTTTGTTTTCACTGTCCAGTATATTTCTTATTTGGAAAGTTTTAATGTATCTTTGAAAACAAGAAAAAATTACAAGAATCGCGCATTCCTCGACAACAAAAAAAAGATTCCATCAAAAAGTATGTCTCAAAAAAGTGGATTGAAAAACAAAAGTTGAAACTCTAACATGGAACACCCTGCACAGATTCACATTGTTGCTTTGTTATAATTATTCACTATAATAAAAACACTCACTATAATAAAACACTTGTATGCAGTGCAATAAAGTAATAATAAAGTATGTTATGAAGAATAGAAAGACCACGACTAAGAAAATTAAATTTAATTATACCAAATATCGCAATTCTACAGCAAATTACATGGATTAAAGTTACTCATTTCTGAAATGAGGTTCCACACATTAAAATAATCATGCTGTGTGTGATATAATACAACTACATGACTGTTAATGCTGTAGAAATAACATTACACTTAATATTAATGATTAACAAAATAAAAGTATATATATATATATATATATATATATATATATATATATATATTGCCGTGCAAAATTTTGGACTCGCTTGGAAAAATCGTTTTTTTTTCTATTTACCGTTCTGTTCTAATACCCTTCACTAAATTAATTAATGACTTGATATTCTAAAATCTGGTTTAACACTCATAAACTCATAACTTCATGGCAGATTACAATTAACAACATACCTTACGACATCAGAGATTGAAATTAAGACCTGTACTATTCATAATTTTTATCAACGACGTACTTAATAATAATATGTATTACCCAACAGTAGTCACACCAATTGCAGAGCAAAACTATGAAACAAAGTATATATATATATATATATATATATATATATATATATATATATATATATATATATATATATATATATATATATATATATATATATATATATATATATATATATATGCCGTGCAAAAGTTTGGACTCACTTGGAAAAATCGTTTTTTTTTGTATTTATCGTTCTCGGACAGTTTTATATAACGTATTTGTATAGAACGACATTTTATTTATGACTTTTAAGCGTTTTCTTTTACTTCTCATTTATTTATTGTATCAAAATATGTAAATTTTTTAAATATTGAATAATTTACAATATTAATAATTATCACTTTGAATTACTTTAACTATTTTTTTAAACTAGAATCGATTTTTAATCGATTTATCGGCAGAATCAATACTTGCCAACTTTTCTTTTACCTTATTTGATACTGCTTCATATTTTGTATCCAGTCTACGGATAAAAATACCTCTACTGGGTAACTTATAACTTCAAATGGCCGCCGAGGTGGACGTGTGTTTGGAGTGTAATAAAAAAATTACAAAGAAAGATTATAGTGTACAATGTAGTGAGGAATGTTGTGGATGGATTCATAAAAAATGTAGTGAAATGGATAATGAACGTTGGAAATTAATTGAAAAGGGCAAGGAAAAGTTTAGCTGCAAAAAGTGTATGGCATCTTTTAAAAGTGAGGTTATAGGTGATGAAATCATGGTATCAGAGGATAAAAAAGCTATTCAAGAAATTTTAAAATTAGTGGAAAAATTAACCATTAAAATCAAAGTATTAGAGGATGAAAATGCAATATTAAAGAATAGAATGACCTGTATAGAAAATGGAACTGTCAAAGAATGCTACAATGAAACTGGAAATGAAGTCGTAAGAGAGCATAAAAAAACATTTGCAGAGACTCTAAAAAATCAAGCCAAAAGTGAGGTACTGCTTGTAAAGCAAATTAGTATAAAAAATGGGACTGATTCAAAAAAAATTGTAAGCGAACTTAAAGAAAAAGTTGACCCTGTTAAATTAAATGTAGGAATAAAAAGTATAAAAAATATTAGCAATGGAGGTGTAGCAGTACATTGTGAAAGTGGAAAAGATGTGCAGATACTGAAATCTGAAGTGGAAAATAAATTAGGAGATCAATATCAAGTGTTGATACCAGCAGGAAGAAGGCCACAATTTAAAATTATTGGAATAATGGATAACTTAACTGAACAAGAATTAATAAAATGCTTAATAGTTCAAAATCAAATAATATTGGATCAAGAGGATAGTCAAGATGCCATAAAAGTTATTAAAATAATGAAAGGAAAAATAGGCCAGACAGCAATAATTGAATCAAGTAGCACAACTTTTCAAAGTGTTCTCCTCAAAGAAAGACTTAAAATTAAGTGGAGCATATGTCCAGTTTATGAACATGTAAGCATTTTAAGATGTTATCGTTGTAATGGATATTATCACAAAGCAGCTGACTGCAAAAATGAAGCAGCTTGTGGATTATGTGGGGACAATGCGCATGAAACAAATAAATGCAAAACTAATGAAGTGAGATGTGTAAATTGTATTGCTATGAACAAAAAACTGAGCCTGCACCTGGACATCGGACACTCAGCCTTTGATCCAAAATGTTGTGTTTATAAGAAGAAAGTTGAGGTAATGAAAAATAGAATTAATTATGACATTAAAAGCGATAACGATAAATAGCAATTAAGAGAACATAAAAATGGGAATGTATACTTACAAAATTGCCAAAGTCTAATAGCAAATTTTAGTGAAATTGAATATTTTGTGCTAAACGAAAAACCAGAAATCATGTGCTTAACTGAGACGCATTTAACAGAAGATATAGAAGACTATGAAGTAGAAATTGGAAATTACAATATATGCAGGATGGACTCCATGAGCAGAGCAACAGGTGGTGTGTTGCTGTATGTTCAAGTGATATACAATACTTGGAAGATGGTCGGTGCAGATGGTATACTGGCTACTTCTGATAAGGATTACCTTAAATAAAAACAGGTATAAAATAGGTGTTGTGTATCGTTCTCCAAGTGGTAGTCACAGAATTTTTTTGGATTTTTTTGAGGATTGGTGTAATAAAGTTGTAGACGATGACACAGATTCTGTGATAATACTGGGAGATTTCAATATTCATTATAATGAAAATAACACATATTCAAAGCGATTAAAAAGTTACCTTGGGGACAGGGGGCTGAAGCAGCATGTGGACCAGTATACACACATCTCACCGAATGGAAGCACATCATTAATAGATTTGGTAATTACAAACTATACCGATGTTCAATGCAATGTGCTACGTGAGCCAGTTTTTAACAATCATTCATTGATAAGGCTTAGTGTTGGCAGCAAAGAAGTGAAAAATAGAACACTCCTAGTTAGAAAAAGATTACTTGATGTATGTAGTTTTCAGGACATGGTCTCAGATGCTTGTGCAAATTATAACTACAGAGAACGTGACTTGGAGAGTAGATACAAAAGCCTACATAAAAGTTTCATATTAATAATAGACAAATTAATGCCTAAGGCTATTATTAAAAATATCGAAAAATGCAAACAATGGTTTTCATATGAAATACTTCAGGAAATTAAATACCGTGATATGATGTATAAAAGATTTGTTTTTACGAGAGATGTAAATGACTGGAGAAACTATGCAATGTGCAGAAATAATGTCACAAAGTTAATTCAAAATACAAAAAAGAGATACTATGAAAATGAGATAGATCGCAATAGAGGTGAACCTAAAAAGATGTGGAAAACCTTGAAATATTTAATATCAGGAAAAAATAAAATGATATATAATGAAATTAAAATTGCAGGAGATGTATATACTAATAAATTTTCAATTGTCGAAAAGTTTAATGAATATTACATAGATAGTATAGACAATATTCTGGAAACAATGACCCAGTCTCAGCATACTAATGCCGACATTCAAAACAACAATCTGGAAAATAAATTGGTTTCGTTTCAATATTTAGATGAGAAGTTACTAAAGAAAATCATATTTGCTTTACCAAATAAAAGTAGTCCGGATGATATTACTATGGAAGTAATAAAATTGTCATTTGAAAATGGAAAAAATCTATTCCTAAACGTGATAAATAGCTCCCTTGAGTTAGGAGTAGTGCCAGAAAGACTTAAAATTGCTACCATAGTACCAGTTGAAAAAGTATCGGGACCACAAATTATGGAAGAGTTTCGTCCAATAAACACATTACCATCATTTGCAAAAATATTGGAGAGAGCAGTATACATCCAGCTATTGGAATATGTTACTCAGCAAAATGTATTATGTGAGTTTCAGTCTGGATTTAGACAAAATTACAATTGTGAGACAGCACTGCAGTATTTGATAAGTGAGTGGAAAGAAACTATTGATAATGGCATGTGTAGTGTAGTTATATTTCTGGACTTGAAACGTGCTTTTGAAACTATTGATAGGGAAAGGTTACTACTGAAACTCCAAAATTATGGCATTGGGGGTATAGTTCACAAATGGTTTCAAAGTTATTTATGTGATCGAAAACAAACAGTAAGATGTGATGAAGTGGTATCTAGTCCAAAAATAAACTATAGAGGAGTTCCCCAGGGAAGTATATTAGGACCACTTTTGTTCATACTGTATATAAATGATGTTCGAAAAGTCTTGAAATATTGTAAGTATCACCTGTTTGCTGACGATACTGTTATATACATAACTGGAGATAATAAAGAGGAAATTGAAGCTGAATGAAGATCTAGAGAATATGCGTAAGTGGATGGAAGTAAATAAATTAAAGCTAAACGCACAGAAAACAAAAGGAATGGTAATTGGAAAAAGTAGAAATACACAAAACCTCGATGAAGAAGATGTAGTTGTAAAAATTGACGGTGAAAATATTGAAAGCTCAAATATCTAGGTGTAATCATAGATAAACAACTCAAATTTGATGCACACATTGATTATATATGCAGAAAAATAGCTAAAAAAATAGGAGCATTGTATCGATGTGGCTCTTACCTTTCTGTGGAAACGAGAAAAATTATATATAATACAACAGTATTGCCACACTTCCATTTTGCAGCAACTATTTTATACTTAGCAAAACAAACAAATATTTATAGATTACAACTTCTCCAAAATAGAGCCATGCGAGTCATCTTAAGAGCAAAGAGAGAGACCAGCATTAAGCAGATGAGGAAAACTTTAAACTGGATGGAAGTCAGAAGCATGCTGGAAATGAATGTGTTAGTGTTCGTACATAAATGTAAACTTAAACTCACTCCGGTATATCTGTGCAATAAACTAAAGACATTTTGTGATACCCACGATTATAGTACAAGACATAAAGATAGATTTATTTTAGATCATAGAAGGACAAGGGCGTCCCAAAACTCTATTTTCTTTAGGGCCCTTCTTGAGTATAATAAGCTTCCACAAATTATTAGAAGCTCAGATTTAGGTAACTTTAAGAGGCGTGTTAGAGAGTTGTACCTACTTAAGCAGGCATAGTATATGCCTACTTAGTATATATTGGGATAGTTGTTCTTTTTTGTGCTAACCATTATTTTTTAATTTTTAATATTGATATTTCAAGTTGTTTGTGTAGCATTTTTGCTAAATAAAGTTCTTATTTATTATTATATAATGCTCTTGATTAAGTGTCGAAACCTTCATTTTCAATTATGCTTAACGGCTGCATATCTTTACAAATCATAAACAAAATTGCATTAGTAATATTTTGAAATTTTCTACCTCCTTCTCCGTATGACGTTATATTTCCAAACGTCTATTTTACTGATTTCTGTAATGTAGAGGAATTTTCTTTAATGCCACTATTACTACTTGCTGATGAAGTTGCAGCAACTACAACAGCCCCTCCACTTTCACTAGAAACAATAACTGTACTTGAACAATCTTCAACAGTGTTTGTACTCATCGTATTGTGTGTGCCGTCATCAGCATCCTGAAATTCCTGCATCTCAGAAGCTGATTCAAGCATTTCATTTTCTTGTCCATGTGACGGTCCAGCATAGGTTCTTTTATCAAAGTTTAATTTCGCCGAATTTGATGTTATTTTAGCTACTATTAATTTATGCACTCTTACTATGTGCCCAATTTTTTTTTTGATTAAATGTTTCCACACATCACTCTTTGGAGGGGCCATTACAAAATATCTATAATCGCTAAATACTTCATATTAAAAACGCACTGAACTGAAAATAAACACGGCGCCAAAGCCGGACAATGCTAATTATTCTCTTCTGAGTGTTCTGATTATTGTAATTTAGCTAACAAACTATTTTAACAAGCTAACCCTACATTTTCCATTATTATATAGATGATGGAACGTCAGAAAATAATTTCCTAGAAAAACGCATTACCTTTTTTCTCTTTCTCCTTTTTCTTTACCGGCTGAAATTTTTGTTAGTTTCTCAACTTTGTCGGCATCGCGCGTTAGTCGCGTAATCAAAATCAAAGGGTACAGACGGCCGCCTTTGCCTTTCTTTATACTGACAAGCGGTCGCCTTCCGCCTTATTTAACCTTTCTTTATACTGATATTGTTTGCCGCTGCCGCATTTAGTTCTTGTGTAAAATTACCCTAATTTTTTAGGCAAGTTAGCATCAAAAATCGAAACAATAAAATCGATGTTTTAGAAACATCGATGAATCGTGCGCGTACCTACAGTAGGCTGTATTTAAAGTCTGATTATTTATAGAACTCTAATTTTGACATTTAAACAAAGTTTCAGGTTAACACACAACTATTCAATTTATATATATATATATATATATATATATATATATATATATATATATATATATATATATATATATATATATATATATATATATATATATATATATATATATATATATATATATATATATATATAATACAGGGTGAGTTTTTTTTCATTTTAAGCATTGGCATCTCAGAAACTACTTATTTATTATTACATCCTAATGGTTAACAGCCACTATGAACTGAATTCAACAAATCCGTGATAAACGTCTAGATATGCACCTAAACAGAGGAAACAAAATAATGCACAAGTACCAATGTGTTGACAGCTGCATGTGTTATTTTACGTCAATGTTAGTTAGGCTTACATGGTTGTTGCGTTTATGTTGTGAAAACTTAATATTAATCAAGGAATTAGAGACAAGGTATTGTGAAAACATTGCAGGTGAGTCAAACGTTATTTATTGAATACAAGTAATGCTTAGGATTAGTATGGCTGTTTAAACAAATGTTGATTATATGCAAATTTCAGATTGAAATAAAGCAATTTAACAAGCAAACTAGTTTATTACAATACCTTTTCAAGAGTTAGAATATATTTTCCAGTGTTTCTACTTAATTTTGAGAAGTTGTAATAACTGCCATTCTCTTTGTCTGCATTTGAATTTTCATGTAATTCAGAGGCATTCATTTCTTTTGAAAAACAGAGAAAGTATTTTTAACACAAAGGTTTGCTTAAAAAATGTCGGCAATTGAAACAATTTATAATACTATGAGTTCTTTTTAGAATGAATCGAGAGGCTTTAAAATGGTCAGCATTATAAACAAAAACGAAACTAAAGAAAACAACTAGTATTCAGAATGATACCGGACTAAATTTGAAAGAAAAGTGTTCAGTTCCATAAAACAAAACTGAAGTATTACGCAATATTTTTAAACCAGGTTGAGGACCCAAAAATGTTAATGTCCTTAAGTAATGCAAAGCAGCACCAAGTAGAAGAAGGTAATACTGAAAGCTACAAACTGTCCCATGCTCTTTGAAATTTACAAGTGGAATGTAGCAAAGGTCAGGAACTTTTAGACACTGAAGAGAAGAAATGTTACAAAACCACTTCTCCTGAGAGAAATCAGTATGAACTAAATGAATAGTTTTTAGATGCTAACATAACAATAGAGGATCACCGCAATAGTTTCTTTGCATGTATTACAGAACTTGACAATACTGAAAATCGAAATCCTTTTTTAAATTCTACAGTTCACTTTGATGACGATAACTTAACCTTCAACGCAGAAAATGAAACAAAAGAGGTCCAAGATCAATAGACAGTTCAGTATAATATTCTAGTCACCTTTAGTTGACTAAATGTATGATACAAAAATCAATGTAACCAATGAAAGTGGTAATAAAGTACTTGATACAACCAATAGACAGAATGATGAACAAGATGATATTGAGAATACAAGTTTGGATGAAGAATGGGTTATGAGTGAGAACGAGGTTGTAATGGAAGACAAAGGTGATAATACTAAAGTAGGTGAAAAATGAAAAAGCGAGACTAAATAACCATCTACAATGGAATTGTAACTCCAACAAAAAGAATCGGTAAGAAAGGGCATCATATTGGGAAAGAAAAAAAAAACATTTAATGTTTCATAGAAGGAGAAACACCTTAACGGACTCAGGAAAGCCCTATTTTGCCAATGTTAAAATACTACTTTTAAAGTGCATGTTTTCTCAGAATCTATTTGCAATGTTAGGCTGAAATTTTTACAGCATATTTATGAGGGTTGTGGTCATAATTTGACACGTGGATTAAGTTCATTGATCCTTGTTTTAGTTATGATTTTTTTTGTATGGTATAAATATTTGCTACATTTTTATAACAATTTTTATATGTAAATTCTACACTAACAATTTTTTAAAGAAAAGCATGTGTTAAACTACAGGCTGTCCCAAATTCGAGGACAAACATGGGGATCTCGCTTATTATAAGAGATAGGATATAGATTTAAATTCGGCACTTTTGCTAAATTCGATGTCGAGTAATAATCTGAAAAGAAATTTGAGCTAACTCGAATGGATTTGGTTTTATGCTCAAAAAACTAAAAATTTCGATTTTCGTTTTTCGCGTTTGGCCACCTTATTATTAGGAATTTTCAAAATTCGACTAAACATTATTAAGGCACCTTTTTACGCACAATACTAATACGGTATTAAAAATATTATGTGACGTTTCGTTTATTGTGAACCATCATCAGGTTTATTTTTTCTTATGGGGGTTAAGATATATTTTTATCGTTGGATGGAGAATGTTATGCTGATTTTAGCAATATATTACACTTTATGGTTTGATCGACTGCGAACTAAAATAATGCGAAAAATACGAAGAACACGATTCCGCCTTCTTGTATCCAGCAAGGTATAATTACAGTAGTTCTACTTATTTAATTTGTTAAACTCGTTAGAACATCCAAAAAAATATAAAAACCGTTAAACAATTTAAAAAAAAACATTAACAAACAACTCAAACAAGTAGGTCTATGTAACACGGTCATAACAGCGACAACGCAAATTTATCGATAGGTAACAACAAAATAATTACACAGACAAACAAACAAAAATTATTATAATAGATGTTCAAACAAGTTTCCTCCTTCTTGAATACAGTAACGAAATTCTTCTTCTACAATTGTTTACGCTTCTTTGAATGGTTCGCCTGGGAATTTGACGAAGTTCATTAACAACCCTATTCTGGAGTTCTTCTATATTTTGCGGTGGCGTCTTATAAATCATATTTTTTAAATAGCCCCAGAGGAAGTAATCTAAAGGGGTTAAATCTGGACTTCTTGCTGGCCACCTAAGTGGTCCCCTATTTCCCATCCATTTATCAGGAAATTCGCCGTTGAGATATTCACTTATTATCGCAGCATTATGAGGAGGAGCTCCGTCCATTTGCCACCAGAGAGTCCATCATCCAAAAGGTCTGATATTTCGTTTGTTAGAAATGCGAGGTAGCGTTGAGACGTTACGATACCTTCGTAAATAATTGGCCCAAGGAGCCTATCCTTCCAGATTCCAACCCACACATTAAAGGACCGGTGGCCTTGTCCTCGCATTTACCTGTTAATTCGTGGATTTTCAACGGACCAGTAGTGCTCGTTATCAAGATTAAACAGTCCATTAGTGGAAAAATTGCACTCATCCGTCCAAATTATTTGATTGAGAAAGTTGCGATTTTGCTTTGGTATTAAGTTGGTTACAAAAATCCAACCGTCTCATGTCGTCCCCAGGCCGAAGAGTTTGACTAACGTGTAACTTAAATGGTTTATAACGGTGTTGCTTTAACACTCGCCAAACTGTCGTTTTTGGCACTTCAATAGTTTGCTCTATTTCTCCTGGTAGATGTTGAAGGATTTTCTTGAACCTAAGATGGATAAACATAAAGTCATAACTCTCCAAAAAAAATGTCTGCTGAAATTAGCAGTAAAGTGAGTGGAAATTCTTATAATTAGTATAATACTAACAAATAGTACCTGATGTAATATTTCTTCTTCGTCATCTCTGTCTAGTCTGCTACCATATGCATTTCGAGGTTTCTGAAAACATCCAAATTCTCGCAAATTTTGGTCTAATTTTAAAAAATATCTCTGGTTTGGTTGCTGCCTCTCCGGATATTCCTCTAAATATCTTTGTTCTGCTCTGACACTATTTCTATTGCAGCTATAAAATATCCTTATCATGTCTCGTTTTTCTGAATTTGAATACATTCTAAAGAAACTTGCAAATTTTAAAGCACTAACACGAAGGAGTTATTACCCTTTTTACAATTAGAAAATGACATGACAAAAGCCAAATCCTGAGTTTTGCAAAAGTGCCGAATTTAAACCTATATCCTATCTCTTATAATAAGCGAGATACCCATGCTTGCCCTCGAATTTGGGACAGCCTGTACACACAATAGTCCATATAATATATAATATATAAAGTATTATAAGAGAAAAATTGGTTCTTGAGAAATCAGCATGAAAGTTTTGCTGGCCTTTCTAGAACATTCCTGCTGCATAGAATTGATTATCTTCATCTTTTGAAAATTCCTCATCCAGTTTTCTTTTTACATCTCTTCTATGTTGTCTGGCCTGCTTTTCTAGGTTTCTTATTGCCTTATCAGCGGCTCGAAGACGCTCTTTGTCTAACGCCATCATGGACCGCACCATGTTGATGCCAACTTTGATGCCCATACTATTCAACACTTTACATCTTGGAATGTTACCACCATTGAAAGTGGTAATGGCATCATAAACACCAAAGTGAAGAGTTTCTAGTCCCACAAACACAGTCTTTGGAATTCAGGCCCATATACGTGCAAACACTTTTTCAACAATTCCGCTAAATCTCTGAAAGTAGGTTTTATGAGCTTCACAATTAATAAAGGGAGACTATGGTGGTGGGTGTATTTCTCCCCTGTTATCAACCCTCTGTTATATTACCCGTCAATACACTAGTTGCGGTCACTACACCATGAAGAGATGTGTGGTCCTGTTTCTGTCAAGAGCCATCGAATATTGCGGTCAGATCTTTATTGTCATTTTCATTTGCAGATTCTTCTACTGTTCCTTCCATAGATGCTATTGTCACATCTTCTACCTTGGAGCCTAGACACCGGTTATAATTAGCAAACTTGGAAGGTGGATTTGATAAATTCATTATCTCACAGAAAACCCTGCCAAGAGTTTCTCCCCTTCTGATTTCACGCAGACCATATACCTTCATTTCAAATATTTCGCTAACATCTGATTCATAATTATATTTGTCACAGTTCACACCTAGTTTCTGATCTGAACTACTTTTAAATGCATTATTTTTGGTTGGTGTAGTTGTTAGGTTGGTGGCAGACGTGCTGCTTTTTTCACTATTATTGTTTGTATTATTATTTATGATTCGCAGTTTCTGTTTTCCAACCTTTCTCCTCTTCTTGAAAACCTTCAGAGGATTTCTGGTATTCTTACCCATGGCGAAACCGTAATACAAACACTATAAACACAACAAATGATTTCCACACGTTTCTCTACAAATGCATCTAAAGAGCGGAGAAATGAGGGAACAGAAAAGCAGTTCTGTCATAACTAACTTTGTTTCATTACCACCCTTAGAATCCGCCTATTGTGCATGAGAGGATGCAGATAGAACCGATTTAGGTTGGCAATTCTGTCCGGTGTTGTCAAGCATTTCTGACATTAAACATAACATAACTTAAATTTTATTATTATGATAAAATAAACATAAGCCCTGAAACTGAGATTTGACAGTTGTCAAACTGTTATTTTTCACGATCTGACATCGGCGTCTTCTGCCAGTATTAATATTAGTGACACAATTGCTCTGACTCGTGAAAATTATACATCACAAGAATAATGCCTCATGAGCAGTTAGGTTGAAAAGCTGTATGTTTAAAATTTAATGAATTTAATATTTAGGTGTAAGTAAACCATATAAATTATACATCATTTTAAAGGGGAGATGTCGTGGATTAAGATGAAAAAAAAATTTCAATTTTTACCTTTCCAGAGTCTCTTAAATTGAGATGTACATGTAAAGAAACTAAAAAGAAGAGTCTTATACAATGTTATTAATTGAATGTAGAAGAAAGGCAAATCATATTTGAAAAATTCTAGAGTTTCAGTTGGGACGAAAAAAAGTTGTATGTTACAGGAAAAGCAGTTAGGGGACACACTAAAAGACCAAGGAAAAAAATGAAAACGAAAGCCAAAGAACATGTTCATTTTCCTTATTTATTGATAAAAGATATGGATGGATTAGAGTTTGTAAAACTATGTTTTGTAACACATTATGATGCCAGCTAGAACTAGTTCTATGTAGGCATGCGAAGACCGCAGTACTAGCATGGCAGATACAGAAACCCCTAAAACAGAAGAAATAGCTGTAGAAAATTTAGCAACTCCCATAAATTCAAGAAATTACGATAAGAGGCCATCAGTTAGGGATTTTTTTGCTAGCTTACCAAAACTATAATTAGAGCCACGATGGAAAACTAAGGCAGAACTCTATACTTTTTACGAAGATAACTACTGCAAAGAAAAACAAGTCGAGGCTACAAGTTTAACTTTGTTTATGTATATTTTTGAGATGAACATAGGGTTGTTCTCTCCCAAAAGAGATGAATGTGATACCTGTCTTAGGTGTAGGACAAATAATATTGAAAATACTAAGTACAAAACACACATACTTAAAAAAGAAGAGCCTTGCACAAAAAAGAAAAGAATAAAACTTTAGTAGACAGTGTTTAGAATGGACTTGCAGTCTTTGTTGTGCCCAAAGCCCAACGTATTCGCTTCATATGACGGTCGTGGGACACAAAACCGAAATGCAATATTATCCAATGCCCTACTAAATTGCGCAATTTAAAATGGTTTATGTATAATTCAGAAATCTCTAGAAAAGGGACACACTCAGACAGAATGTGACTCCATGCACGCCACCATTGCAAGGAAATTTAAGGAAAGAACAATTAATGTGCCGGCAGATTACGTTTACCTTGCCAAAGCTGTCAGAAAATTGCCAAAGCCTTATAAAGTCAAATATTTACAAAACGAATATTTTAAAACTTTTCTGGATTGAGGTTTTTCAATTATTTCTAGTACCGAATTGCAGCAAATATTGGATTAGCCCTTCCAGTCACAATTTTTAACAGATGAAGATCTTTGGATTATTACATTTTTCCGGTATCACATCGAAAACTAATTAATTGAAAGGTTAGTTAAATTAAAGGTACCTATGTATTTCACAATTTGATAATGTATATTTTTTAATAATAATAATGTCTGGGTGTGTTCGTGCAATAGTCCTCTGAACACGATGCGTACCCAAAGTTCTGTAGAAAATTTTTGTGGTCGTTTATCACTCATGCTTCATACACTTGGAAATAGCCTCGTGCTGATGCACTCGTCACATTTAGGCAAGTGCATCAACCATTCATGGCACCATCAACAAAAATTGTCGAAATAACTCTGAGTACTTATCGTATTATATATGAATATTTTTTTAAAGAAGCTGCAGTTAGTCAAGTAAGCTATAAAAATTACATTACATTACGTAACTTTCACCTCATTCCTATGCGGGGTAAGTAAAACAATCCCTGCCTTTTATTTATTTTTCATTCACAATCTTCTCCACACTTTCCTATCTCTGCATACCTCCCTAGCTTCCGCAAGATTCATACATTGTCTCTGACATGCCCTTTTATTTTTAAAACTCCTTATCTTTCTTTCTTTTATCATACATTCTACTGCATTCAGACAAGTTTTACGCGGCCTACCCGGCCGCATTGTTCATTCTCTCAATGTGGTCAAACCAACGTAGTGTACCACTTTTATACCTATCTATCATAGTTTTTTGCTCGCCACACTCATTCATTATACACTCATTCTTCATCTTATCACTTCTTGTTTTACCACATGTGCTTCTCAGGAATCACATACCTACGACATTCATTTTTCTTTCATGCTTTTTTGACATACCCATGTCTCACTTGTTTAATTTTAAACTAAGTTCAATTTGTTAATTTAAAATTTATAACAAAATATTGGAAATTATTTTCAACAATGGTCTTTTTGCAAACCAAACATTGAATATGTTTTGTGTGAATATGAATTTTGCACAAGTCCTTTTATTTTACAAAATTTACAAAGAAAATTAATACATTATAAGATGCAATTAAAAATTAACAGCAAACAAAAAAATTAACTTAGAATAAAAACACTTATTTTAAACAGTTTCTTACTCTACTGAAAAAGCTGTTATTTTGGACTTATGCACTTTTCATATGAAGCTGATGATATGCCAATCTCTAGACATTGCAGTATTCCATCCAATGAAGGTAGCTTAGAGGAAAACACTGACTGAACAAAAACAAAAAAAGTCGTGCCTAAGCAAGAATTTACGGAAATATTAAAGAAAATCATAAACTGTGAAGCAACTCAGACAATGCGCTAAAAAAATTAGACTTACAAAATATCCATTGGATGCTGAACATAAGCACATTAGAGACAGATTTTCTAAAATAATAACAGATCTCAATGAAATTAATGACAGAATTTGGCAAAAAACAAAGATATATGTGTCTGCTGGAAAATCATTATCATCTTTAGATCTGCATCAAGATAATGCATCGACTCATCCACATCAATAATCATTGAGGAAGAAACTAAAGAAAACTGCTTCTATGAAAGCTTAGAGGAAGATAACATCAACACCAGATCAAACGCCTTATTCAATGATGAGCATGCCGCATCCTAATCCAAAATTGCAACTGAACCAATGAAGACTGAAATAAGGAACATACGTGTTACCAGACTGTGTTGTAGTTGTAAATTTCATTTATGATATAAACACCAAGAAAGAGGTTGAGAACAAATTTGTAGCCAAAATATTGTATTTGAAAAAATCGGAAATAGAAATTAGCTGTATGAGACAATATAAGGACAAAAAAAACATTTTTATGTTTCCAAATGTGGAAGATCTACAACTTGTCAAGCTTTCCCAAATAACCCACAAGCTTTGCACTCCATCAATAAATCATAGACTACACAACTTTCTTGAAGATATTTTGTAAAATTGTGAAAATAACATAAGAAGAGAATGTTACAATTTCAATTTTTTTCAAGTTCTCTGTTTATTACATACTAGTGACCCAACCCGGCTTTGCACGGATACAGTCTACTAATGAAGATTTGACTTTTTGTGTGAATCGAAGCTAAAATCAATGAATTTAGGTATGTTTTGCCAGTTTCATCTAGCAAGAAGATTTCACCGTACCCGTCGTTGACTGTTATCAAACACAAGTTAAGTCTAACTATCTGGTGTGGAATCAGAACCTACAAAATGGAAATTAAAAGAAATGAAATAATTTGAATAACATTTTTTTATAATAATTTCATTACAAAAATAGACAACACTGTAAAAACAAAAACAATTATCCATGTCAAACAGACGTTTAAAACTTCATGCCAGACAGAGGTTAATAGACATCTAGGTGCTAACTTAAAGATTAAAAGAAATGAAATAATTTTAATTATAATAAAAACAAAAACAATAATCTATGTCATAATGATATTTAAAACTTCAAGTCAGATAGAGATTAATAGACATAAATACATGTTAACAAAATACTTCTCTTTTTTGGGTTTTTTTAATGGTGTATTTTAAATTATACAATCTAAACATTTCGATAACACTTACAGTTATCTTCGTCAGTAGTAATATTTGTTAAAAATTGTTAAAGATGTCGTAAACAATTTTGTCAAAGTTGAAAAATTTTTCTAACCTAACGGTACCTCCACCGCTGGATTTATCGTGGATACTAACATACATCCTCACACACACACACACAGACATCATGGCCGATCTTTGCCAAAAGTTGTAAAAAGAGCTAATAAGTCAATTGCATAACCTTCTATATGTAAGTTGGAAGGTAAAAATTAATTAAATATGAACGAAAATGGTTAAACTGTATTATTGATCTTATAGAATCTTATGGAATTTTTTGTAAGTTAACATGTATTTATGTCTTTTAATCTCTGACATGAAGTTTTAAATGTCATTCTGACATAGATTATTGTATTTGTTTCTACAATATTGCCTGTTTGTGTTATGAATGTATAAAAAAGAGATTGCATCGTTAAACTAAAAAATTATAATTAATCAAACTGAATGTCACATTTTCAAAAAATACCATCTTTTCCGGAGCATTTTCCAAAAATTTTAATTCATACAAACCTTGTCCTTACAATTACGAACGGAACAAATAAAAATCAGCCAAATCAGTAGAGCTATTTTCAAGTGATGATCATTCATACATGCGGTAATTGATTTTCATTTATATACATTTTTGGTCATTTCAAGATTGAATATATTGTTTCAGTCCCTGTTTCTGTGAACTATCACTTTTAGTCTTAAAAGTAAGTTTTAACCCCTTGGGACATAGTGCGATGCAAAATCTTGACAACTAATCAATGTAGATATCTAAGTAGATTCCTAATACCGAAACGCGCAATTTCGCATCTTGGTTTTTAAAACTTCGGGATGAATTTTGGTACATTTAATCTCGGAATGACAAAAAGTTGTAGGCGTCGTTTAACATCTCGACTGTTGTATAATATTCACTTGCGACGTTGAAAGTAGTTCTTCAGTACCTTAACCCATTTTCGGCCGGTCATTGAAATAGACAAAAAATATCGAAAAAATCAAAAATATATTACGTAAAAATGGTTAATGACTATACATATTGTAATAGAAAAACAAAAAAATACAGGGTTGTCAAAAAAAATGGTGTTGCGTTTACGCAACATTGGCCGAAAGCATGAACTTCTAATGATATGCAGCAAAACAAGTACTATGTAAAAAAACATTGCAGCATTGACACATGTATATAGTTTGGCTATGGCATATCCGGGATCTTCTCCTTGTCTGAGTTTTGATAATTATATGGCCGATTCCAGTTTTCTGATTTTGTCTAACTTCGATAGGGGGTTCTAATGCAAGCGGCTTTGCAACTCCAGTTTTAGCTTTGAGAAGTCGTACCGCTATAAATGATTTAAAATCTAACTGCGAGATCTTCTTATCATTTACTCTATTGACCAGAGTGCTATCCAAAGTGTTTACAAATAATGGCCACCACCATTTTTCCCCATGACACTTATTCTATAATTGGCAACCCCATTGTCGTGTAAATCAACGCCTTCCATGTGTTTATTATATAACGATATTGCTCCGGCTGGAATTGTCACTTCTTTGTTTTTTGTCATACCTTTTAGCACTTTTGATAGGTTCTACGTTGTAGTGTGTACTAATCACTGTCACAATCGTATTATCATTCCATTTTACCAATGCAATATGGTTTGAAACCTCAAATTGTGAGTCATATGAGGCTCTGTCTTTCTTTGAAAGGGATTTTCTTGACACTAAGGGACAACCACTTGTTTGGTTCTCTCTGATCGTACCCGTAGCAAAAAACCGTTTTTGCTTCAAAAGAACGAACAATTGGTACGATGAAAAAAATTGTCAAAGAAAATATTGTGATTTGAAGCACTTTTCACTACAGACAGTAATTCAAACACTACACCAGCACCAAGACCAAGTTCACTTTTTTTTGTACTGCTCCTGCATAAGGGATAAATTTGTACAAATAACCATCGGCCGAACAAAGGCACCACAGCTTGAATCCAAATCGGATCGGTTTCCCTTTTATATACATCTTGCACAAGTGGCGACCAAAATAGGGCACCATCTGCTCATAGATTGACAGGTTAAATGAGAAAACGTCAAATCGTAAAAACTTTTCATTCATGACATCAAAAAATGGAGTAAGCTTCGAAAATCTGTCATTTTTGTCAAGTTTCGTGTTGTCGCTCAAATGCATGTTGTTTTATGGTTCTGAACTTGTTTCGACTCATACAGTCTCTAACTATATTTGCAGTTTTATCTTCTTCCATAGACCAATACATGTCAGTTTGAGACAGCCTGTGGTAACCAGACAAAATAAGGATTCCACAAAAATTCAACAGTACCTCTCTGGGTAGGTAAAAACCGTGCCGGTTATTATCTCTGGCATATTTTTCAGAAAATTGTATTATCAAATCCAAAACTATATCGGCAAAAAACTTAAAAAATATTTCTAAAGGCGACAAACCCTGTAACTGATTTCTTAGAGCTTGCCATCTCTTCTTCCTTTGATTTGAACATTCGGATGATACTATTTCTTCTAAAGCTAGCTCTAATTCTTTCTGTGTGAGAAATTTTGACATTTTGGCACTTAAAAACGTTGCTTTACACTTAATTCTAGTTCACGTACGCTCGCGGTCAATGCAGAGTGAAAACTGCAAGTCGTAACAAATAATCACGATTGCTGTTTGACAAGTCTAGACAGGAAAATTCAACCGAGACTTCATGTATTCAGCCATTGTTGCGTAAACGCAACACTAAAATTTAGGGCAGTGTTTTCAAAACCCAGTTTGACATAGACTTATTTTCTCAAATTTATATAAAAATATAAAGTATTGGCTCCAATATGCATATATCAAAACACATAAATTTAGTACAATACAGGGTGAAAAAAATATTTGAAAAATCGACCCATTAAAAATATTTGCTGTTTTTCTAAGATTAGCCAGGTAACAAATCTAACTAAAACTAAACCAAAATATGTTAGTGGTTATTATTGCACCTGTATTTATCCCTAAAAATTATAATAAAATTGTATAATGTAATGAGTTTTTTTTTAAACGCAGCCAAAGAGAATGTTGCGTTTACGCAACAATGGCCGAAAATGGGTTAATGTAACATAATAATGAAAACATTTTTTTAAGTAGAGAAAAGTATTCAATAAAGATTATTGTGAATGCTCACATCGAACATTCATTTAAAAGCTTTAGTTTATGAGGTAAATATACAGTGTTCGATATATCCCACATTTGCGGGTTATACTGAACAACAATAAAATATGAATAAAAATACTACTTCTGAAATTTAGATACACTTAAAAATGTTAAAAAATTATTCGATATATCTTCGTTATACATGTTCTACAAAATTCAACTTCATGCTATCCCTTTCTTTTACAGTTGATACAAATCGTGTCAAATCAGAGTGTACTAGTTTTAGTTCACTCTATCTTAACAGTAAATGAATTGTAAATATATTAATTATGCTGACGGTTTCATTTTTTTATCTTTTCGTTACAGATAGTATAAATTAAAATGACCTTAATATTGAATGTGTTTCTGCATTTAATATTGTAGTAACAGACAGTTGACTAATCAAATAGATCAACAACCCAAAATGTTACACAAATAGAACTGCTATTCCTAAATTGGAAATGCTCATTGTATGCATTATAATAAAACAAATACCGTAAATATCGATAATAAGCAACAATATGCCAAGGCCGATAAAATTGATCTTGGAAGCTATTTTCCCCTGATCGAATATATGTTGTTTTGCCAATATAACAACCATTAAAACATAAACGAGCATGTTCAATAAACATTTGTCTCCATGATAAATAATTTCTTGGTAAAGTAACATTTATACCCCATGTTCTGAAATGGAGCAATAATAAAAGCACTACATCAAACTTTAAATTTACCTAGCACAAGCTAAACGCCAAATTTCAGAATCCCGACAACATAAATAAAATCCACGACATACAAAGGAGCACATTTCCAATGACCTCATGTCTAATTCACTGGATACAACCCAACGCAAAATGTATAACAAAATTTCCAGAGGCAAAGCAGATATATGAGTCACCTAAAATAAGTCCGTTCATTTTACTTTATGTAAATCTAAACCAACCTTCTGTTCATTTGCTGGAATACACATATAAGGATTTTTGTTCATTTTTCGAAGTATGTGATTATATAAATCTTTGATGTCTACATCATCATCGCTACAACTTTCATTTCTTTCATAGATTTCATCATGAATATCTTAAAAACAACATACGATCATTTTTGTAAACAAAAAATTTAAAGTACCGATAATGTCCTCTGATTCAAATTCTTTGGTGATATTTTTTGTTCTTGAATGTAGACGAAACTCAATGTCTGGCACAAGCTGCACTGCACGCCTGTAAAATTGAATAGCTTCATATAATTGACCACACCTTTCCATTTCAGCACCATTTAAAAACAATCGTTCAGCCTAAAGCAGTAAGGTTAGTAAAAACTGAAGTGATGCAACAAAGTTTGTTTTTGAGACAACAATAAATAATAGTTACCATACTTTCTGCATCTTCTTCAGTTTTAATAGGCTCCTTTAGATGGTTAGTTTTAAAGTTTTTGCACATATCTAACTCTTTTTTCCAATTATCTCTAAAATTCTCAAGTGCATCCTCTACAGATTGTTGCTACAAAATAATTTGATATAAGTAGGAACATACAAGCCTAAACATTTTTTACATACTGATCTTAAGAAAGGTGAAGATTCTTCTAAATCATCATCAGATAACTCGCTTATTTTTCCAACACTGCCTGAGTCTTGACCAACAGATTCCTAGTTCACAATTTTCTTTTTAGTAAAAAATTAAATAATTATTAAACTTACCATTTTTCCCAAAATCACCGTTACAAATTATTAAGAAATAAGCTCACGATCAGAATATCTAATTACAAATTTTCCGAAATCTCTCTTTTCGGAAAATGTATTTTCCATGTTTTGAAGATCTACGTATTGTTATCAAGGTGACAGGAGTACCAACAATTGGCAATTTCATTTAACATTTAGTTAGGTACGTAAGCTTTATTATGTTGGTACTATATTTTTAGATTTTGAATTTATAACAATCACATAATAGTATATTAAAAAACAAGTTTCATAAGAGATGGTTTTATCGCACGAGTCTTAAGTTTAAAAAACGAGCCGCGCAGCGGCGAGTTTTTTAATAGACGAGTGCGATAAAACCTCTTATGAAACGTGTATTTTATACTATTTTTTTTATTTTGGTTTTTATATAGTAAACACAGAAGTATAATGATTACTTTTATAGTACAGACACAGAATAAAAAATAATTATTCTGTGGTACAGATGAACGCAAGTTGATTTTTGGTGGGTGTCGGTTGGTAGTACGTATGACGTTCAAATTTTTGCAACGCGCCCACTAATTGAATTGAATTTTTCCCATGGTTATATAAATTGATTTGACTGTTTTAACTTTTAAGTAAAAATTATAGAAGTTAAAAAGAATTATGGAGGAAGAATTAAGTTCCACACCACCTGAGCTCCGTCAAATCGCTGAAATACACTGAATAATCTGCTTCCTGTGAAGTCGCAAAAAGCGTATGAAAAAGAATACTCTAAATTTGATTGCTGGTGCAATGAAAACGGGGTCAGTTACGTCTCAGAAAATGTTGTGATTGCATATTTCGAGAAAGAAAGTAAACATATGAAACCATCTTCCTTATAGAGTAAATATTCCATGTTAAAAGCTTGCCTATACCTTCATAAAAATATTGATATTTCAAAATTTTTCAAATTACTCGCATTTTTGGAAAGATTTTCCGAAGGCCATCAACCCAAAAAATCAAAAATATGAGAAATAAATGACATTCATCGATTTATAAGTGAAGCTGCTGATACCTGGCTTATAAAGTAATAATTTATCTAATACGAGTAGTACACACTATTTTGTTAATACGTTTTTATTATTAACTAAATACTATATACTTCTTATATAAATTAAACGATGAAATTCTCATTAATTCACCTAACACCAACACATTTATACAATGGATACAGACACTGTAAGCTCGGCAATACTTAGTATCGACAGTATAGAGCCTAGTGTACACATTATTATTGCTACAGAAACCTCTTGTGCAGCTACATCCACACCAAAACTTATTGTGACTGAAAATTAAATGATTTTGTTGATTATCTAATAATTTATTTTTTTCCCAATATGTCGGAACTGTGAATTACATCCCTTATACATTTTAGCTGTCGAAAAAAGCTATAAAATCATAACACATTTAGTATTCATTAGTAACTAATTACTACATAAATTCAAGAAATAGTATGTTAATCATCATTTCTAATTCAAGTAATTATAGGTTATTCTTATAATGGGTTACAACGGTGCCTGAGGGCGAGAAGAAATAATGAATATCACTGTGGATGATATTGAGATTAAACATGAGGTCATTGTGGTTACAATACCTAAAACAAAAACCTATATTCAAAAACAATTCCTCGTAACTGAGAAGTTATGGATTAACCTCATAAATAAATATGAAAGTCTACGTCCTAGCTATGTAACACACAAACGTTTCTTTTTAACATACAGAAACCGTTACTGTATAAACATGCCGATGGGAATTAACACAATCGGTAAAGCTCCAAAAGTTATTGCAACTTTCTTAAAATTGGAAAATCCAGAGCTCTTTACAGGACATTGCTTTCGATGGTCGAGTGCATCACACCTAGCCAACAGCGGAAGCGACCTGGTGACAATTAAGAGACATGGTGGGTGGAAGTCATCAGCTGTAGCCGAAGGCTACATTGATGAGTCTACTAAAAAAAAAGTAGAGGTAGCTAATATACTGTCAGGTGCATCTACTTCTAGCACTCCTTGTACCATGCCCACTATTTCAAGCACTGTAAATAGAGAAAATATAGAACAACTTTGTATCAACACAAAACTTACCTGGAATTTCGATTAATGCTCAGGACACATCTACTATAACAGTAAATAAAAATTATTATTAATTTTATTAAATACATAAATAAAAAGTTTATCTCGAGTAGGATTTGAACCTACGACCTGTACTTTGCTAGAGTACTGCGCTACCAACTGCGCCACCAAGGTTCAAGCCTCAATCGATGCAAATTTTGTCTTTATGTATGTAGTACTGATGTAAATTCTAATAATGTAACAGTAAATGTTTACAATAATTGTACTTTTGATACCAAAAACTTAAAGTAAATTAACTTTTGTTGTGTTAATTAGGTTTTTTCCTTAAACTAGGATCTAAGGTTTTTTCATTGTCCAATAAATTAATTTGTTTAACTTGTTTAAAGTATTCAACTTATTAATTTAAGTGTATTTATTAATAATGTAGATATAAAATTCGTAAAAATAACTTAATAGCATTCTTTAACTGTAAGAGAGAAATGCATTACATGAATCTGTGTTACATGTAGGTTATATTTTTACATTTTACGAATATTGCTGCCGCGTTGCCAACCTAAGTACAAAAAAGTTTGAAGTCTTTAAAGTTAAGTTTGAAGCCTTTAAAGTTTAACTTTATGCCACTCAAATGAGTTGGAAAAAATAATCATTAAAAAACCAAAATAGAAAAATTTTTTTAATTATTTGGGTATGTTCGTATTCTTCTTAACGAAAATGACTAAACATTTACAAAAAAAAACATTCTGTGAGAAATAAACTTTTTGTTAGACTATTTATGAAAAATAATTTGATTGTTGATTTCAATGTAGCAGCGTCTCGTAGGATTTGTATAGTGCCATTGATAAAAGATATAAATATACGTATATGCGTTTCACCCATAAATATCTTAGTTAAGTAAGATATCTGTTTCACCACGGCGTTCTTTATACCAGGCGGGAATATAACATTGAGGTAGGAAGGGAGGGGAGACGACATGCGATCTCAAAAAGCGTCCAAGGGTCATTTATCACTGTTGCTTTATTAATTTTAATTTGACCTGACCCTGGTATCCGCCATGTTGATAGCAGATTTACTCCCACCTACCAAGGACGTTTTTGTATCGGATGAAGTGGTATTATATCGTCTCCCCTCCACTTCCTACGTCAATATATAGCCCCCACTTTCAGCTGCGAACGATGACCTCGGTAGGTGGATTTCCGCACGGAAACTATTGAGAAACGGGCATAATACCTTGTTGTTAATCAAATTTTAACGACTAAAAACCAAAACTCTGGTCTCCAATGATCGGAAATTATATTTTTTAATAATAATAATCCAAACAAAAAAATCTTAGTAATTATATCTCATTTAGAAGTGTTCCTAGAATTGAACGATGCTTGTTATCCTTATCTCTAATGTAAGTGTTGTGATACTAAATGATTAAGTGTAACTTCTATAATTTATTTGTAATTAATACTAAAGCAACACGATTAATAAAAAAGTCGGGAATTCATTTCAATGCTTTTAATTTTCATTTTGACGCCAAACCTGTTTTGCGGTCTGCATTTACATTATTTCTTAATTTTTTATAGTTAGACAAAACCATATTTCGTGCATTGTAAACAAATTTCAGCAGCATGTTTCATGGATATTGTATCAATTCATTAAGTAATAGAAACTATAGTAAACAGCTGGTAATCCTATTCCTATTATTAATTAACCAGATTTCTTAAAATTAGTAAAATATCCATGTATTTTTTTAAGGCGTTAAGGCGATTGCATTCGGTTTTGAGAGCCGGGTCACTAGATCGCAAGAATTGACGAGAGATTCATCTTTTTCTCTTTGATCCAGTTCACGATATACCGAGGGAGCAGTTTGCAGGAAATGCCGATGTTTTTCAATGGGACTGAGATATCGACCGCTTCCGTAATTACGAAAGTTAGGTCTCTAATAGCTCTCTCAAAATCTTGGTTCGTTTGGAGATTGGGTGTTAGAAGGTTGTTGGAGATGTGTTCAGAGAACACATTCCAGTCTGACAAAATGGAGTCAGAGAAATTCGTAAAAGCGGTAATTGTAACAGAGCTGATGATAGATTGATACCGTTGCCATTACTTCTGGGGTAGCCGAATTGGGTGAGACGGGCATTGAAATCACCTAGGATGACTGCATTAGGGAGGCTGCAGGTGTAATTTAAGAGGTCATCGGATACTGGATTGTGGCAGGGTGGGTTGTAGTAGGAGATGAAGACGATCGGGGTGGGGCAGTATACCGTTACAGCAACACATTTGAGATACTTTAGGTTTGCGAGAAGTAGAAAGGGGAAGCAATTTGTAATTATCTGGTCGGTTTCGTGGTGGCTGTTGTTTAGATAGGTGTGATATGTGTTAAAGTTAAGTGTGCATCGGATTGTGAGCTTTGTTTCCGTGATGGGGAATGTATATTGTGTTCGTGTAAGAGGTTTTTAAGTAGGGAGCGTTTCCGACGAACACCCCTGGCGTTAACGGTGCCTGCTAGGAAATCCAATTTGTAGGGATTAAGTATTGGGATAAGCGGAGATCGCTGCCCGCGTGCCGGATGCCCAGGCGAATGATCTTATTTCGCCGGTCGGGAAACATACCGAAAAGGGCGTGGGTGAGAACTTAAAGGAAGTTTTAAATAGAAGAGGATCGAAGTCGACTGGGTTTAAGGTGTGCGGTGTCTTCCGGGTCGGACTCTTCGGAAGACAGGATGAGTTCGAGGGTTGCCATCTTCGAATGGGAACTGGGAGGTCCCCGTCGGTCCCGGCACTTGAAGAAATAGGTGGGTTGTGCTTCCCCGTAGTTGTTATACCTTGGGTAGCGGAAGGTTTGCATGAGGAGGACCTGTGACTTTCGCCATAGTTGGAGCAACGGATGGAGTAGGCAGGGCACTCTTTAGCGGTATGCCACACCTGCACGCCGGTAGAGCAACACTTGGGGAGAGGTTGCGGGATAAGGGAGGGTTCGCAACTGCAGTGTCGCCCGAACATGACACCGCGTGCGTGGAGGTACTTGAGGGTAGTTTTGATGTGAACCAGGGATGTGGATGAATTGGTGGCCTTGGAGGTGATACCAACGACCTTGTTACATGTGGCAGATCGATCGCACCCTGGATCTATTCGGTTAGGATGTCCTTATCTACGTGACGAATCACGCAGGAAAAGGAGGGACGTCTAGGAGTGGAGTTGGAGGGACGAGGATCGGATAGTTGGGATTAGGTTACGGTGGGATCGCCGAAGTGGTGTTTCAGCCTAAGCTGTGTGCCATCCGAAAAGGGAGAGCAGGTCTCTAGGAGACAGGTGTGGTTGTGGTTGAACGTTAAGTTCAACCAGGGAAGGTTAAGGAATTTTAGAGAATTAAATAGGGATTTCTGAGTGGTGATGGACTTGGGGATATTACGAATGCAATATCTCGAGGATTGAGAGCGAGAAGGATTAGAATTGGAGGAAGTGAGTGTGGGAATTACGACAGGTATAGGTTTCTGGGCGGGTGTAGGTAACAGGGCGGATTTGAGTGTGTGTGATGGTTTAGTGTGTGGAGGAGGTGGAAATAGTAAAGGCATTTGAATGGGAACGGGAAAGTATTCTTGAGGATGGTGGTGGCGAGGTGTGTGTGTATTGGTGTAGGTGGGCGGACGGCTTCGGGTGTTGGGAATACAACCGTGAGTGTGCACAGTGGCGACCGTGCTTCTTCATCACGACTGTTAGTAAAAATTAACGGAACTAAATAAAGAAAAAGAGAATTATTTTAGCGGAGGGCCGGGTGTCCGCCAAGGTACAACCTCACAACCCGAGCAATAAAGAGACCCAATAGAACGGAGGAAAACAAAGGTTAAAATAAAGCAATAAATTCACGTTAATAAAAATAATTTGTATTAACTGCTACTGCTGCCCGACGTCGATCCTGGTGTTGGCGGTGTCCTGGATTCTTCTTTTCTCCTTGTGTCCTTTTTGTTTCCTTGCTGTGTATCCTGAGGATCCTGCTTGCTGCTAGGCTGTGGCTCTTCTTTTTGGTGACTGCTTCATTTAGTTAACTTAAGACGTTCTATTGTACGTCGCTGTGAAATGTGTATTGAAAAGAACGGTTTAGATTTTGAACAAAGTGTCTAATTTTATTATACTAGTGTTATTGTTATTTATTTATAAATCGTTATTGCTAATAATTCTTATTAATTTCACAATTATTAATTAAGTATTGTTACAATAATAAATGAGGATTGTTAAAATTAGTGTACTAAACAGATTTCAATTTACAAAAGTCTTGTATTTGAGTATGGCTTGATACAGTGGCGGCTCTTTAATGAGAGCAAGTGAGCAGCGGTCTATAACTTATTAGAATCTCACTTAAAAACTACATACATGTTTATGGCGAAATTGATACATACATAATTATACAGAAAGTATTGACCGCATAACAATAATAATTATGCATTTATTTTTATACGAGGATAATAACAATGGATACTAAAAAAAAACCGATAACCTACCTATTTATAAATGAAAATGTATTTGAAATTTTAAAGAAACAATCGTTAGGTACTAAAATTTTTAAAAAATAGTTATTGGCGTAGAAGTTCTGTTTATGAAAGGGGTTGAGCACCCCCTCCACTCCGCCCCTGTGCAAGTTTGTGAACATTCTTATCGCTTGTTTTATGCCCCTTAATTAATAGACATTATCCCCCCAACATGAAAAAAATCTAAGCATTCGTTTATGGGTTATAATGAAAATTTGAAAAAAAAAATTATATTCAACACCCTGTATCTCGGAAACGAAGCCTTCTACGACATATGTTTATAGGAACTTTTCTTTTTAGAAACATGTGTTCTATCTCCTGTTAATGTTCGTCTACAAAAAACCTGACTCACCCTGTATATATATATATATATATATATATATATATATATATATATATATAAAGTAGGTGAACGCTGGGTTACTTCTGGACCATAGCGTACAGATGGCGCGCGCAAACCAAGAAATATATTAACGTGGTGCTAAGTTTGGGACGGAATTATATAAATACAACCAAATAAAACTCCTTCCTTTATACTTAACCAAGATAAAAAATCATGCGAATTTTTCAAGAGTACGAAATCAAAATAAATAATATCTTGAAATAATCAAAGTATTAAACCTATATAATATATGTAACAGGCATTATCATGAAAAGTGTAAAATGAAATCACTCAAACACAGTGTTATAGTTTGTCAGATAAAAAATGTTCATTATTTTATTTAACCAGGATGAAAAGTACTTCATCAAAATATAGACAGGTAAAACTCCTCTCAAATAAAATATTAGTGTCTTTAAATACAAATAACACACAAGTATTACAACTCCAAAAAGGATAAATACTGCCAAACTAGACATAATAGGAGACATAAACTATGACAGGATGACTTAATATTCAAATAAAACAGATATACTGACAAATGGGCACAAATATCCATCTCTGCTGTGTTAACTGCTTTGAAGTTTTTACTCCTCATGCACACATGCATATCTGACACTAAACCGAAGAAGTGTTAAAGTCACTGCCCTGGGTCCTAAATTACCGTACGCTACCAGAGTAGCTGAGTTGCGACCTGCAGAAAAGCTGGCTATGTCAATAACTATTAATTGCAGGCAGCAAGTCAGATAGATACTGAGGGTAATTAATCTACGTCAAATATAAAAGTTGGCATTTAACAGTACCATTCTGCACAAGTAGCGACAGATATAGATTACAATTAAACAAATCGTTATTACGTCCTCACCTACGCTTTTGTTATACTCAAGTGAAGTCGGTAATGGAGACTAAAGCCGTCACTTTTTACCTTCCAACCTGTATATATATATATATATATATATATATATATATATATATATATATATATATATATATATATATATATATATATATATATATATATATATATATATAGGTATAGAAGGTTATGCAATCGCATACAATCGCACACGAACACATGCACACACGTACACACGCACACCCATACACCGACATGCACACACATCCTATATACTGCACACACCCCATACACTTCACACACTACACACTCCGCACACGCATGTCAAGCACTGGTTACCGCAATTGTTCGATATGACCTCAATTTTGTTGTTGTAAAATTAGCAGCCGTAGCTCCAAATTGTAGACAGCATTATGCAACATTTCTGGTTGAATTGCACGACTTTGCTCCCAAATACTGTCCTTTAATTCCTCCAGCGTTGTTGGATGCGTTCTAAACACCAAATCTTTTAAATAACCCCAGAGCCAGTAATCCGCTGAGTTAATATCAGGCGCCCTTGGTGGCCATAAATTTGCATAACGTCTGCTTATAACACGATCTTGAAAAACCCCAGTTAACAATTCTTTAACTTGTCGGTAAATATGCGGAGGTACTCCCTCCTGCATAAAAATCATGTTTTCAATTCCTTCATACTCGTTTTGCAACTGTGGAATTGCATAATCCCTTAACATTCGCAGGTGTCGTTCACCAGTAACAGTTACAGACACGTCTTCCCCATTCTGTGTTTCTTCGAAAAAGTATGGACCAACGATGAAATTAGCTGTGAAACCGCACCAAACGGTGACTTTCTTTGTCAAGAAGCCCTTGCTGAACGATTTCATGTGGATTTTCTGTTGATCATATTCGACAGTTTTGAGTATTCACTCCACCATTAAGAGAGAAATGGGCTTCATTTGTCGATCAAATACGGGATAACCATTCAGGTTTAATTTCCATATGAGCCAGAATTTGTAATGAAAAATCGTACCTAAGAGCCAACTCTGCTTTCTTTAATTTAAATACCAGCAGTTACAGCTTATAGGGATTCGCAAAATTTTCCAAACCGTGGTGTATGGCATTTTCAATCGTTTTGATATTCCATTCACACTGCTGATTCCTAGCGGATTAATATTGGTTACGTTATGATTTTCATTAAGAACTTCTGCAACTTGGACATCACTCATCCTTGGTCTTCCTGATCTCGGAAGGTCAGCTACAGACCCTGTTCTTTCAAATTTGCTGATCAAATTACGGTACGCCCTCATTGGGCACGGCCTTGCTCTCAAACCCATTTTAGTACGAAATCTTTGTAATCCAGCAGTGTAATTTTTACCGTATTCATACTAACATTGCACCAAACCAATTATTGTTTGCAGATCAAAATTCAAATCGTCACAGTTTACGTTTACGCGAGTTTTATTTTCAGAACAATTCTCTAAATTATGATACTTTCGTTTAACATTTGTATCAATCGTTGTCGCGACATTTCTTTTGTTTTCCATAATACAATAAAATACCATTACGTAAGCAATTAGATTCCATTTACTTTTAATTATTAAATTGATTTGTTAAAAATATATAATAAGTTAAAATATATCCCTTACTTTATGATACATGTGTAGTATTTATAACTTGAGTGTCTGTTTTTGTGTACATGCGTTATAATCCTCATATTTACTCACAACGCTAATATTTTTACGTTCAGGACCGAGCTGGTAGCGTAGTGGTGACATGACCTGCTTAGTATTCGGGAGGTAATGAGTTCGATTCCCGTTACCGTCTACCTTGTATGAGGTTTTTTCAGGGGGTTTTCCTCATATACATGTAGCGGCATGGTCACTGCGTATATGCACAACATGTGCGGCTACTTAGGCGAATGATGGGGTAGTACTTTCCCCCTCAGAACCCTAACTCCGTTCCTTCCTATCCTATCCTGACCACACCCATCCTTAATCCCACCATGCATATATACGTAATGTATGTATGTATGCTGGGAATCTATGATTGTGGCTAAAGGAGCTCGGAAAGCTCGAGCAGCCCGCGTTCCCCCTTGGAGAGTGAATGAAATACGTGGCCTTTTCCTTTTTTTTTACGTTCACTCAAAATTTATTTTGGATTACATTGAAAATTTATGAGTAATTTATTTGTTTGTGGTAACTGTTTATTTTACACAACTTTACAGTAGCAATTTGTTTAGTGTTTTATTGTTTTAAGGAAAGCTTTAACGTAATGACTAATGAGAATTTCTCGATTTGAGCGTTTATTATATTGATTTTGATAATGTCACTTTAAAAAAGGTATTAGATTCTAAAGTAACGTAATTAAGAAGTGAATCGGTCGTTGACCGATCAACTGTTTAGTTTGCACATGATAGTTTTGCGAGTAGTCGCACAGTTTTTTTTTTAAAGTATTTTTATAGGAATCAACTTACCGACACCGTAGTACCTGGATTACCAAAAGATAAGCAGCTTATTTGTTTGAGAATGAGCTGTGTACTTTCCGAATTTAGAAAATTACAACCCCGATTTTGTCGTTTATTGAATTTTAGGAGTTTATAGATATTTGATCGTGTTTGTTTAGTTTTGTTGTGACGTATTTTTTCGTTTTGAATCGAATAATTAATTATCGTATTTGATCAGTTATTTTTGGGTTATTTGAGCCAATAATTTTGACGTTGGAGTTTATCGAAATATTTAATGCGTTTTAGTTTTATTATCGCAAATACGCGGCTTTATAAGAAGCTTAAAACTTTATTGAGGTTTGGGTCAACTTTGTGTAAATATTTTTGGAATAGAATTTTAGTAGAGATGAGTGGATAATTTTGAGTGAACATTATGGTTTCCTGTTAAACCATTACTAAGATCTAGTTCATGACGTTTTCCCGATATAAATGTATCTAACAGGTGGCGCCTTTTTGACATTTCTTACGATTTTGAAGTTTTTGGAGATGACAAATCCGAACAACCTCTAACAGACAAAAATTTAATCAAATTATGATGTAAGTGTGAAGTTGTGAAAAACTAATCTAAAATTGATAAAAGCATTCGCCCATAGAAACAACACCAATTAAGTATCAAGTCATATCTAACAAAGAAATACATTTGTTAATAATTGAATAGTTCATTTCAAAAACCACGTAAGTCAAAAATGTAAAATTTTCAGGAGACACAAAAAACTGTTTTGTTGAAAAAGTATGCTTTATTATTAAAAACAGTTTTTGTTTATTTGAAGTATTTAAGTAATTAAACAAAAATATACGAACAACACTAATGGAAAAATATTAACTTTTGTTAAAATACTTTGTTCTTTTGCACGGAAAAACTATATTAGCCTGCTTTTCTCATATTTGGGAGAATAAAAAGGCGTATAATTCTTTTCATTCAACATTTATTTTAAAAATAAACATATATTCTCACGTAGCTTGAATATATAAGGTACATAATCAAAATCTTGGTCATTCTCGGCCTCCTTTTGCCATCGGAAAATTTCCTCATAAAATGGCAAATACTGTTGAAGTATGCTATTTCTAACTTGCTTAATGTTTTTTTTGGGTATACGGGAATGCAGGCATGAGGATATGCCTGCTGATCTGGTAAAAGTACTTCAGCTACGTTGAATGTACGTTGTCTCAAACCATCAATAAAATCTTGGGTAACAATAAATCCTTTATGTTTCGTATCGTATTTAAACGACATATACATTGATGGTGAAAATGAGTGTTTACGTTCTTTTGGAACATGTCTTCCAAAACTTTCATCTGATAGACATGTTTTTTTATAGTATATGGGCTACCATTTTGAGAAATCCTGCACTTGATAAGTTGACAACAAAAATACAGAGAAATTGGGGTTGACTTTGGAGATAATACCATAATACTCCTCAGGAATGTATATACGATCACATTTTTTAATTTTTCTCCAAAACACCAAAATTTTGATCATTTGGAAGAAACGAGTGACCTCGTACCGGAAAATAATGGGTTATTTTTGAAAATCGTTTTGTGTTAGTTAGAGATAATAAAATCTTATTATTGTATGATTCTTGTTTTGACCTGGGGAATTGTCTAAGAAAAGGTATAATTCTTTGATATTTTCCCCGAAGAAGTTGACGATGTAGTGGAGGATCATAGAGCACACTTTATTTATTTATATGTCCTTCATGATAAACGTAAAAGACGGTTTCATTAGTTTTCAGGTTTTTATGCCAGAACGATTTACCCATAGTTATCTTAGATAAAATATTTCCTGTATTGGTATACTTGGCAGAGGCAAATTCTGCATATAGCCAAACGTTAATGCTACCTCGTGTTGAGTTTTACAAACTTCTTTTACAGCTGCAATTTTGTGAACCTTCAATTCAGCCTCGGCAGCCAATTTTGCATTTTGTCCCAAACTGCAACTTTTAATTTTCACAAGCAATGCATGTGTGTACTTGCGGCCTTCCAAACCGTAAAGAAAAAGGGTTTTTAGAATAATTTGCGTAAAAAGAATACGTGACCTTCAAATTTGGATGTATCGCTTTAAATAACTTATGCATTGCTTTAACATCCAATCTTGCATCTAAATATTCAATATCTTTACCCGAGTAGTAGGTTAATTTTCCGGGAAAATCAGAGATATGGTCGTGTATAGCTTTTAAAACTTCAGTGTTGGCTTTGGGATGTTGACCTCGTTTGTCCTAACGAATTTTTGATCTAACAACTAGGTTGGATAATCATCACGATTTTCTGTAACACCAAAAACGGAGATGAAATATTTCTAGCACACCACTTATTTTTTGGTTTCGTTGAGGATGAAATATTATAAAAGTATATTCCCTAGGTGTTGCTCCTTTCTTACGTGGTCGGTGCGTCTCTACAGGTTTCTTTTCAATAAGCTGTTGTATAAAAATATCCTGTTCATTCTTAGTTTCAAAAGAGTTAATCTTGTTAATACAAAATTCGAAATCAGGTAGAGTTAGTTGGTCAAAGCAAGCCATTTTACACCTAAATAAAAATCACTTATTTATTACTTGTTTTTAACATAGTTTTTTTAACTTATATGCAAGTAGGTCCAGTAGCACGTGTTGGAAAAACATTTCCTATCCAGTTTGTGTGTTTGAGTCCCTTAACTTTTGCTTTTTTAATAATATTCCTTCTATATGTCTGGTCCCCGTTGTCTCTTTTTTAAAGGTTCTGGATGTTTTGGAGATGAATTATCACACATTATTAACCACTTTTTAAGTAACAAAAAACAGTCAAAATAGTGCTATGATACGTACGGTCTCATGATTAATAATAACCAAATGTGTAAGTAAACATTGTATTCGTCTGAGACGCTCCCTACTCTAATTATTTTTTCATTGCAAAAATAACATTAGTCGACAACTTGTGTGCTTTTTGCAACGAACTTTAAAATATGAGAGGATTTATTTCCCTAACGCTATATATGAATGACTTATGTGATTTTTTCACGTAACGTGTAGGAACACTTTACAAGTCGTTTCATGGTAAAAACGACAATTTGAAAAAATTTTTTACCTTATGCGCTTCTCAGAAATCTCATGCCAACGGAATTTATTTGTCTTTCGTGCTTTTTTGGACATACCCATGTCTCACTTCTATACAGTACTGACGGGACAAACATACCACCTGCAGTGAAAATTCTACCCAGATATACCAATAATAGTAAGGCTATATGTGACTTCTGCGACACGAAGTGACGTCATATCAATTAGCGACGTGAGCGAGCACTTAAGCTCAGTCCCCTCTGGAAGATTTCGGTTGGCGGACCAATAAGAGACATCAAGCCAATGGGATGGGAGTATGAGTTATGCCCCTGTTAAGTTTAGCAAGGGCATGACCCATCTATTGGCCAATGAGAGACGTGGCAGAGATCTTGGGGTGTTGGAATGCGCATGCGGGATGGGGCATACGCACATTGTTAATGAGGAAGGTGTTTTCTTCAGGTATCTGGTGGATTCTTCGTCTACGCTGAAGAGCTACATCCGGTTCGTCGTTGCTAAAGAAGTCACCTTAGTTCTTTGTCTTTGTTGTCAGATATGTAATGCAGAAGGCAGGATATATAAATATTTATGCAGACGTCACATAGTATAGAAATGTTTATGGTTTACGGTTGGAAATTATAAAATTAATATAGAAAATCAATAGCTGTTGAAAAAATGCGTTTAATAGTACAGATACTTGTAGAATTAGTAAATAGAATTCATAGTTATGCATTCTGATGGTAAACACAGAATTTGTTAATAAATTAAATAACATCTATTATGCTTTTAAATACTAACGTGATATTTATAATAATCAAGTATAAGCTATAAAAAAATTGTTTTCGCTGTGCAAGGTTCGAATTGTTACTAGGTATATATTTTTGACCGGGTATTTATAATGTTTTCTCGCATAGATTAAGGCTAGAAAAATATTTTCGCTAATATATATATATATATATATATATATATATATATATATATATATATACTAATTGCTATTCAAATTGATAAGAAGTTGTTATAAATAGCGAAGGTGATGACCCTGCAGTAGATAATCAGTCACACTTTAACCCTCGTATTTTATAATTATTAGTAGAACTTTGTAATATTCGTTGTCGTGCTATGCAATACAATAGATATATAAATTCCGTTATTAGTATTATATTCTGACCTATTACTTGCATTGCTTCAGGTAAGTCATATATTTATATTTAAAGCATTAATTATATTGATAAATTCTAGGTTTGATAGAATCCATCATATATTACTTACTGCTACTGTTCGTTCGCTAGATATTCAGGTATAATCATTTATAGTAAATCCGTTTTAATGATTTTTTTTTTTAGAAATGGCTTTAATCGAGAATGCTGATTTATCCCTAAAAATGATTGGGCATTTCTAGAAGCATCACAATACTCATAACAAAAATAAAATCAGCAAAATAACCAGCATCATTGATGCCAACTTAAGGCTGATCAAAACATGTGTTAGTGATACATCATTGAGTATTGATGATAAGAGATATCTAGCGAGCGTTGCAGGGAAATTGGAGGGGCATAGAATATTAGTAAAGCAGTTCAGAAAACCAACTGAAGGAGGGTACCTACCTTGGAAGAAAGGGCAGAGTTGAGTGGTGGGACTTAGTTACAGCCTTCAAATCCATTGTGAACACCGGCATTATAATCAATTTAGGACATAAGACAGGAACATTTTTCCATGATAGTTTTAAGTTGTTTCCAATTAAGATTAAGTACGTTTTTAGCATTTATAAACAGATTTTAAAAGCAAATCTTGAATTTTGCCCTGAATTTGTGAAACCATTCATCCATAAATAATGATGATAATTACAAAATACGAGGGTTAAAAGGTGACCGATTACCTACTGCAAGGTAATTACCTTCGCTATTTGTTTATATAGGAGTCTTTATTTATATTAGGGCTCTCTATACTATTAAGCATTTTAATTATGTCATATCACAACCTATTCAAGTATTAAACTACGCAAATGCGCTTTATATTTTATTGATCCTTCATAATGATCATAATCTCAAAAAAAAATGTTTCAAGCTGGGTATATTGGGAGTATATAGGGCCCCGAGTAGAGACCTAAACGCGAAACCATTCATCAAAAACAAAATTAAACTGGTCAAACAGACTTACTACTGATGATATAGAAATAATAATGGGTGACATTAGACCTGACGAACCGTGAAGACGATGAGTCCTGTAGGGATCAGTTAATAGGATCGGGCTTTGTGCAATATATTACTCTCCCAACCAGGTTCGTTAAAAATTCCTAGAGTTGCCTGAATCACGCCTTTATTAAAATGAATAATCAATGTAATAATTTAGATGTTTCAAGTTTTGTTCATCAGACACACATTACTGATCATTACGGCCAGTTAATAGGCGTGACCTGTAGTACAATTTCATAAAATACAATACGCCATGTTAAACATTGATAAAATTTGAAGTTTTACAGATTACAAAAAATTACAAAATTTATTTGAAAACGACCTTGAGTGGGAGAAGAAGTGGGATAATATTAATATTAAAGAAGACATGGACATGTTCATGAACGAACTAACAGATGGAATAACAAACAAAAATAACTTATAGACTGCATTAAAAATAAAAGTTTCCTCTAAAACCATGTTAAATCAATTAGAACTAGAGACAAAATTGGACAAAAGTTAACTAAGCAGCATTCAATTCATCTTTAAGGATTTATTATAAAAGATTATAGAGTTATACAAACGAATATTATTAAAAATGCTAAACTTAACTTTTATAGAGCTAATATTAAAATTGCAGGGTACGACCCAAAAAAATTTTGGCAAATAATTAATCGTTTCACCTATAGACATACACAATAATAAGTTTGTAAAAAAATAAATATAGGTGAAAACTTTCACAAAGAAATATCAAAATAATTTTAATAATTTTTTATAAATGTGGGGAAAATGTTTCCATGGAAATTAGCTTAACTGACCAATCGTCTGACCGTGCAACTTAACCTAAATTGACACATGACAAATCAACTCTTTATCTTTATAAAGTAACAGAGACAGAAGTTAGTAAGACTCTAGTAGATGTAAGGGGAAACTCTGCACTTGGGGAGGACCAGCTGGCCATGCAAACTTTAAAGTGTATTTCTAAATTGATACTACCACCTTCGACAAAAATTTTTAATAATCATTGCAAAATTCGGGTACTTTCCAAATAAAGGTAAAATAGTTTAGAAGTACATGCTATGTTAAATGGATTTTTATTAAATTTCAAAATAAATTCAAAATCATTTTCTATAGCTCCTATATTTACAATTTCATTATTTACTATTAAGTGATTTTTTTCACCTGTTAATTTTCTATATTAATTTTATAATTTTCAACCGTACATCATAAACATTTCTATACGCTGTGTGACGTCTGCATAAGTATTTACATATCCAGCTTTCTGCATTACGTATCTAACAAGGCTTGATGGCCGAGAGGTAACTTTTCGTAGTTCGAATCTCGCAACGAGCAAACAATTTTTTTCAGGTTTTACACTTCTATCACGCATCAACGTCTGCGACGGCGGAAGTATGCCTTCAGCAACAAAGGCAAAGAACGAAGGTGGCTTCTTCAGCAAAGACGAAGAATCGGAAGTAGCTCTTCACCGGCGACAAAGAATCCACCAGATACCTGAAGCAGACACCTTCCGCATCTCTTGGTAATCTTAACACGGCGTGGCCCATACTCTCATCCCATTGGCTTGACGCTACTCTGGCGGAGCCACGTCCTCGTCGGTCATTGGTCCGCCAACCGCAATTTTTCGGAGGGGGCAGGACTTAAGTACTCTCTCACGTCGCTGATTGATATGAGGTCACTTCCTGTCGCAGTAGTCACATAACCTTACTACTACCAACTCGACCATTACAATTTCACGTTCCCGAGTGAACACCACAATCTTTGTTTTGTTCACGTTTACCTTTAAGTCTGTGCTCTAACAGACTATATCAAACTTCCTCAGCGCAGTTTGTAGCTCATTCGCATTCTCACTTAATAACAGTGTCATCTGCATACACCAGAACTCGTACGTTTACGTCACCAACCATTAAACTCATTTGTATCGGTACATTGTTGGAACATATTTAATCCAGTTTCAATCTGTTGTGAAAAACAAACTTTGTTTTTTTTTTATTATTTGTAGTTGGAATGAGGTGGCATCATTGCTATTGAATATGTACTTTATTTTTAAGTTGCTGTTCTGTAAAAAAAGGAAGTACAATGGCGTCGGTCTTAAGTCTTTTCGTTGTAACGCTTATGTAAGTTAGTAATACGGCTTTTCACATTAAATTTTTATCAAAATGACATGCTATTATTAGTCAATTCCCACATACATACTTGTCTAACAATTTATTTATGTACCTATACATTGAACAACACACAGCTTTGTCGCACTCTTTGCGCAATATTATTGTATTCACTCACACCTCCTCTCACCTTAACACATGCCCGGATACCGTTTATACTGCCCTTATTCCGTTTATTAGACTTTTACTTAGGCCATATTCATTTAATATTTCCCACAGCTTCTCCCTGTTCACTCGGTCAAATGCTTTCTGCAGGTCTACAAGCGCGCAGTATAGCTTCCTTTTCACACTTTTCGATCACCTGCTGGAGAGCAGCTATCTGACCTACACATCCTCTCCCGGGCATGAAGCCACCTTGCACATACCAAATCTTACTTTGGGTAGTTTCACGTACTCTCACAAATACTTTACCAGGCACACTGTGCAGACTTTATTCCTCTGAAGTTTTTGCAATCACTCTTGTTCCCCTTATACAGTGATACAATGATCGCGCTCTTCCAATCATTCGGGATTTTTCCACACTTAAAACATACATTGAATCTTTCAGGCATTCTTCGTATAAGTTTTGCACCTCCATATTTTAGCATTTTACCAGTGATTTCATCCATGCCTGCTCTTTTACCGTTTTTCAACTGTCCTACCGTTTTCTCTCTCATTTAACCCAATATCCTTCTCAGTTTCATTCACTATTCCTGCTACATTCTCTATATTAAACTCTTGAGTCTTATTTTCCTCACTACTGTACATCTTTCCGAAATATTCTTGCCAGTATTTGCTCACTTCACAATCGTCCCATACTGTTTCGTTGCTCCTATTCATCACTCCTGCAGCCTTCTGTTTTGGGCCACCTTTTGTATTATACTCATTTCCAGAAGTGTTTTGTTTCCTCAAAATCACTCTGCATTTTCTCTCCTTCCACAGTCATCACTTCCTCTTTACTTATTCTCACTGCCTTCTTCGCTACTTAATCTGTACACCTCATACAATCGCTTTTTTTCAGCAATCATTGTCATGTACCTATGCATCTTTTTTCTTACATACCTACTGCATTTTTTTACTGATTCAATTCACCAAGCACATTTTTTCTGTCTACCTATAGTCGCTCTTCCACATATCTACACGGCACAATTGACAACTACGTTTTCTTTCTTTCTCCAGACTAACTTCTGCCCTAAACACAATACTACCAAAAAGTGGTCAGATCTGCGCATTACTTTTGTGTCACCAGGGTTCTAAGTTGTTCAATCACGCTTTTAGATTCACCTCTTTTTTCCATGCATTCATTCACATTTTTATGCTTATACCACACATTAGTTACAAACAGGTGTCACTGACTTTTTGGTCTCCAAACTTGTCTAGTATGCACTCTCCGTACAACCACCCATTCATTCATATCTCACAATATCACCACTCATTCGCTTGGCTTCCATATGTTCTCTAAATCATTCTAGAAGTTCTCATACTCTTGGCCTAAAATGGTTTTCCAGAGATTCATAAAAAAAACTTTAGTTAGACCTCCAAATTAGGATTTATTAATCTACAAACTTTCATAAATAAAATTGCCCAAAACTGCTTGAAGAAAGTATTTAAGGTATTCATGCTACAAAGGGTATGAGAGGTTTTTCGATAATGTACCTTTATTAATAAATCAAGGTATTTGAGTAGTTATTAAATCTAAAACTTAATATTTTCAAAGGTATTGGAGATATAGATATACATACACATATTCTTTTAAAAATGTACTTCAATTGAATGTGCATAATAACAATGAAAATTAATTTTTATGTATCTGTTCATTTCAGTAACGCAAAAAAAAAAAGGAATATAATTATACTAGGTAATAAAAATACAAAAGCGAGTTTACATAAGTATTAACTATTTTATTCCGCATAATTATAAAAAGAAACTATTTTTTCTGTTGCTTATCATCTTTATCATCCTTTTTTTTATCTTTGAGATTACCAACTGCTTGGCGTACAGCTTCAGACTGTGGGTCAACACCTGGTAAATTTTCCAAAACACTTTGTAAGAAAGCAGGATCATTCATTACTTCTGAATAATCTTCATCACCTTCCACCTCCATAGGTTCATCTTTTTTCTTGGAAGTGCTAGATTCTTCTGCAAAAAAATATATATATATATATATATATATATATATATATATATATATATATATATATATATATATATATATATATATATATATATATATATATATATATATATATATATATATATATATATATATATATATATATATATATATATACATACATACATATATATACAGGGTGTCCCAATAACGCGTATTCAGTCGATAGCTCCTTAGCCATTAAACTTAGAAGATAAGTTTAAATACGAAAGTTGTCTATGTTTATAAGCTGCATAATCTAAAAATAGTTTGGTTTGATTTTTAAATAGAACACCCTATATATTATTTTATTTTTCGATTCTCCTTATAATTTTACATCTTTTTTATAAGAATTACTTACAAGCTAAATCTTACAGTTTTTGAGATATTTGCAAAAACTAAAACTGACATTTTTATGTAGTAATTCAAGTAGGCGTATCTCAATTATTTTTAAAGATAAAAAAATAATCTTTGGTATAGAATTTATTCATACATGAGCTTACTTTAGTATATAGTCAAAATTGGATTTCAATATACAGAGTGATCACAAAAATTAATTCAATAACATAAATTTGAAAATGCTATATCTTCATTTTTTTAAATGGCACACCCTATATTTTTCTAATGCCTTGTCTTCGTCTATTAATCGGCTTTCATTTCTATTAAATATGTTCTATACCTATCTCTAATAGTTTCGGAGATATTTAAGATTGTTACATTTTTTTCGTTGATAACACTGATGAAGAGTAACATTAGTCGGGCAAAGCAAGCTGTGGATACATAAGAAACTAAAAAGTATTAACTGAAATACATAAATGGTAATTATAATAAATATTGTATGAAACCACCATTCTTAACAGATATTTGAGATGTTTTAAACGATTCATCGTAAAATTAAACAATTTAATCAAAAGAGCGTAAAACAAAAGATGAAGAAAAACAAATGAAGAGATCAAACTTGTCAAACAGTACTAATATTTGTGTAGTATTGTATACTTACTTCCTAAATTACAAAATGAATTTTTCGAAAGAAGAACTTGTTAATATGATTTACGTCCTTGGAGAAAGCGATAAAAATTGTCTTTTAGCGCATCGAATTTATAAGCAAAACTTTCCAAATGCACGACACTCGCAAGTTTCAGCATATGCAAGATTGAAAGAGCGTTTCGAGCAAACAGGCAGTATTCATTACGAAAACAATTTAGAATGAGAAAGAACCGCAATTAACGAAGGTCATGAACATTTAGTTCTTCAATCCGTGATTGAAAATTCTCACGTTTCTTGCCGACAATTGGAATTAGAAGTTGGAGTTTCAAAAACATCATTTAATAGAATTATAAAAAAATATAAATATCATCCATACCATGTCCAACTTGCACAAGAATTAGACGAGGAAGACTTCGTTAATAGATTAAACTTTTGCAATTGGGCCATAAATAAAAATTTAGAAAAACCCAACTATTTTAGCATGATCTTATTTACTGATGAAGCTACTTTCCACAAAAATGGATACGTTAATAGACAATTTCCATTATTACGATACTGAGAATCCCAGATTTATAATTTCTGTTGATCGTCAACACCGCTGGTGACTTAATGTTTGGGCCGGAATTATTGGGGAAAGAATTATAGGACCATATTTTTTTTGAAAACACGGGTAATGGAGATTCATTTTTTAAACTTCTTGCGCAACGAATTTGAAACTTTTATTGAAGATTTACCTTTACAAACCCTTAGAGAAATGTGGCAGCAATTAGATGGCGCTCCTCCTCATTTTAGCAGAAACGTTAGAAATTATCTAATATCCAGTTTCAAAACAAATGGATTGGAAGAGGAGGGCCGATCTCCTGGCCTGCAAGATCGCCTGACTTGACAAAGCTGAACTTTTTTCTCTGGGGTTGGATTAAAGAAAAAGTCTATCAAATTCCTCCAACGACTGTACATGATATGAAGGCAAGAATTAGAGACGTTATTCAAAATATAAATGTTTCCACGTAATGAAAAGTAAATTTTGGCGTTTATTCAGACTTCATGTTTGCCAGCAACAAAATGGTGGTCACATTGAACATTTATTATAATTTTAAGTGTTTGTTTTTCAGTTAATATGTTTTTTAGTTTCTTATGTATTCATAGTTTGCTTTGACCGACTAATGTTACTCTTCTTCAGTGTTATCAACGAAAACAATTGAACAAACTTAAATATCTCCGAAACTATTAGAGATAGGTATAGAACATATTTAACAGAAATGAAAGCCGACTAATAGACGAAGACAAGGCATTAAAAAAATATAGGGTGTGCCATTTAAAAAAATGAAGATATAGCATTTTCAAGTTTGTTATTGAATTAATTTTTATGATCACGGTGTATATTGAAATGCAATTTTGACAATAGATTACAGTAAGCTCATGTATGTATAAATTCTATACCAAAGATTATTTTTTTATCTTTAAAAATAACTGAGATACGCCTACTTGAATTACTACATAAAAATGTGTTTTTAGTTAACTTTGCAAATATCTCAAAAACTGTAAGATTTAGCTTGTAAGTAATCCTTATAAAAAAGATGTAAAATTATAAGGAGAATCGAAAAATAAAATAATGGGTGTTCTATTTAAAAATCAAACGTTCTATATTGTACCGCTTTTATATTACACCCTGTAGAAACCAAACTATTTTTAGATTATGCAGCTTATAAAAATAGACAACTTTCGTATTTAAACATATCTTCTAAGTTTAATGGCTAAGGAGCTATCGACCGAATACACACTATTGGGACACCCTGTGTATATATATACAATAATGAATCATCCTTAGATAACTTACGTGCATCTTGCATCGACATTTGCATGGCAAATACAATTTGTTCTTCTTCTGTCATATTGGCAAAATCAACAGACGGTGTAGCACTACTTGTAGTAACTTCCCCTTCTTCCATAGACATTGCTAAAGCTCTCTCTAATAAAGCTTCTTCATTAGGTTCTTCACGGATTGGTGCAGCTTTTATTCCACCCTCAGCAGCAGAAACCTCTTTAGCCCTTCTTGCTTCATCTTCTTGACGTTGTCTTTGTTCTTCCATAGAAACACGTAATGCCTACAATTATTACAAAATTCACACACAATTTACCAAGAAAATAATATACCAAAGCTAATTCTGGATCTTCATTAGGATCAATACCAAATTCAAAACCAGAAGCGCCTAAACCAGCACCTCCAGTTCCATCCTCCCCTTGTATAATCGGAGATGAAATAAGAGCATCTGAGAGATGAGGACCAGGTGGAACTGTGACTAAATGACTACCAGTACCATCCTATTATGTAACAATCATGAGTATCACATAAATATTTTATAGATTAATACCTTTCCATTTAAAGTATTAATAAATGTAGTAAGTACGTCTGTATTAACAGCTTCCTCACCAAAACTAACCATATCAACATTAACCTTTTCTTTTTTTAACTTTTTAGCTAATTTTACTAATTCCTTTTCTTCAGCTGCCACTGGACTACCAACAAACACAACAATTCGCATTTTGTGATTTTTACCTTGACGATGTTTCAAAGCTAACTGAAATCATATCTTTATAGCTAAACTTTATAATTCCCCCTGTTTAATTAATTACGTGAGCAATTCTTATTCCAGTGTGTAAGTTTATATTTCCATCAGGCAACACCGCATGTAATTTAGATAAAATTCGTCCAACATCACTAGTTAAAGTTGCTAAAACTTCAACACTACAAAGTATTTAGTTATGAACATGTATGCATATTGAATATGAATCATACTTCGCTAATGTCAATAACCCGACATTATTTTCAGGATTCGACCGAGTTTTTGAATGGCAAACTAAATTAACTGCGTCCTGTTGCGCTTGTAAACGTGTTGGTAGAAAATCCCCATTTCTCATAAAATCGCTGTTATCTACACTGCAATTTAAATCATTAAAAGAAAGACAAAATAAAAATTTTGTAAAGTCATTATAAATGAGGTTATAACAGTTAAAAAAGTTGATTCAAAACAAAACCAAACAGTTTAAAGCATTACAAATTTTACTTACCATATCATGGTACTTTCAAGCACCATTTTTCCAAAAAATATTTATAGAATATATCGGTAACAAACGAATAAAATTTTGCTTATAATGCAAAATGAAAACACTGTTAGTGTAATTGTAAAAATAAAAAGTTACTAGTGAAGAAACAGTTGCACAGAGACGGATTAAGCGGCTTTTTAAGAATGTAAATTCATCTTTTTCTTGTAATCAATTTAAAAAACCGAACTGTATCCAAAATACATGTATAACTTAATTTTGTTTTTGTTGTAAATTGTTATGTTTGTAATTTGTTTTGGACATTTATTTCATCAGAAAAGGTGTAAAGCAGGGATTCCCAAATTATTTTGGGCCAGAGACCCCTATTCCAAAGTGAACTGATACCTCAGACCCCCATAGCCAAATTGCTTTAAAAATCCCATCTCTAGTTTTTTTCCTATTGATACAAAATACTTACCAATTTAAAAACTTTGCGGTTGGTTAAGTGAGTAAACTTGACATCATTTTCTCATAAAAATTTAACAAAATAAATAGACATAAAATTCAGTAAACATCAAGTGTAATTAATAATTATTAATACAAATTACGCTAAAATACTTAAGTAATTATTTTTCGAAAAAAAAAACATTAAAATCTCAAAGTAAAGATAAAAAAAAATCAAAAATTCCTGTGATGGATGAACCTGGTGACTTTCTACCAATCTAGCTAAAACTGGTTCAATATTGGTGAGTTGCAGCCTTAAATCTCCGCGTTCGTTGTTTTTCAAACGGTTTCTTTGTTTGGTCAAAATGTTTGTAACCACACTGAAGCCTTTTTCAACTAGGTGTGATGATGGAAAAGCGATAAGATATTTTTCAGCAATGTTCCACAATGCAGGATAGTGTGTTTTAATGTCGCGCTGAAAGCAGAACGTCTGACAGCCTTGGTTGAACTTCTGCTTAAGCTCCTCGTCTGTGCTGATGGTGATCAACTCTTCTTGCATTATCACATTGACTTCTTCCATGGCTGTGATATTGTACGGATTTATTATCCATTGAGCAATTTGTAAATTTAAGAGATCATCAAACCTCTTAGTAAAATCCTTGTGTAATGCGTCCAAGTGAGTGACATATGATAAAATAACATCGTCTTGAAGCATTTCTGGTAATTTTGACAAATGCGGAAACTGTCTTTTCTGCTTAAATTTTGTTTATAAAGGACAAGTTTACCCACAAAGGCTGATATTATTGATTTTGTTTTAATCAAGTTGAGATCGTCACCCTGCAGCTACAAATTAACTTTGTTAAACATACCAAAGATATCACTCAAGTAATAAATATCTGTTTTACAATTGTTCAGATTTTCTTTCAAATTTGGATTGTAACAACTCTAACACAGATTCAAAAATATCTGAAAATCTTGCTAAGCAAAAGCCTCTTGATAGCCAGCGAACTTCAGTGTGCCGCAGTAACCGAGTAAAAACTTCCTCGTTTTCCTCACATAGCTGAGCAAATAACCGAGAGTTCAAACAATTGCTTCGAATCTTGTTGATAGCATTTATAACATATTGTAAAGACTGGTGCCATCTAGGATTCTGATGTTTTGCTACTAAATGCTGTCTGTGAATCACGAAGTGAATGACCACTACCTCAGGCAGTTGTCGCTTTAAGTGAGCTATAAAACAACGATGGCCAGCAAACATAGATGGTGCACCATCAGTCGCAACAGAAACAACGTTATTCCATGGAATAGCTTTGTCGGTAAAAAACCGTTCTACGTCCTGAAAAATCGATTCTCCTCTGGTATCAGCCTCTAAATATGTAGCAAAAAGCAGTTCTTGGCACCTATTTACATCTTTAATATATCGAACATAGCCTAACAACAGAGCTTCATTGCCGGGTAATGTAGACTAGTCTAACTGGAGAGAGAATCTGCTGTTCTGTAAGAAATTGCATAAAATGTTTTCCACGTCGCGACCCATCTCGTCTATTCGTTTCTGAACGGTGTTATTGCTCAAATGCTCTTTATAATATCATGTGCGAGCTTGTGCAATACATTGTTGAGGACCTCTGCAATGGCTGGTAAAATAAGCTGCTCTTTAATTATGTGGAGTTTCCCCGACTTCGCTATTAGTAAAGATATATTATAGGACGCTCGTAAACCATCAACATCTTGCATAGACGATGACGCAAACATCGATCTTATGGATGGCATTTTCGCTAGTTTTTTTCTTTAAGTGCTTGAAAGAATGACAAGGGCTTGCTTTTTTTTGTCAGCATGTACTCTTAAGTGGTCCTCCATTTTGGAAGGCTCCGTGGCATCGTTACTGAATACTTTCTCTCATATGAGACACATCGGCAAGTGTTGATTTGATAAAGATGGAATAAATCCAAACTTCAAGTAGTCTGCATTTTTTCGTGTCTGTCATCATAAAACTCGCAATAAACCTGCAAATCAAAAAAAAAAAATGTTTAAGAAACTACTTAAAAAAACAACAATAAAACTACTAAATTTGCACACGAGCTTATTTTTATCACACCTAGGTACTGGATGTTTTTTAGGTATGCTCACGAACTTACTCATTGATAAACTTGGATAGTATAGAAAATTTGTATTAGGTACCAATCAGCGTAAAAAACGAAAACAAAGAAAATTGAACATTTATAATTTGAGATAAAAACTTTTGTAAAGTAATTTCAAAAAATACTTAGAAAAATATTAAAACGTTTTTTGGTACTTACCCTGTTACTTTTTCATAAACTGCAGAAATGTATGGTTAAGCTATTAACGCGCGTAGGTAACTAAACACTTTGTAAATTTTTTTTCAATCACTTTATTTAGCTATGTAATCACTTTGTAATCTTTTGAAATAAATGGGTAGATGAGTGTATTATCATTCAAGCTCCAACGAATTTCAAAACGCAAATAAAATTTCAACCTAAGTGCCAGCTTGTTATTTAGTAAAATATCAGGAGCATGTTTGGACTTGAACTTTATCATGATTTCATTCGTGTTAAACCGCGTATATGTGTCACATTTTAAAAGAACAAGAATGATACTTCCTGCTAATATATTAGTCATTCTTATAACAAGTTGGCACACGTAACACACCTCATACAGTATCTTGAAAGTTAAGAACTTGTGTTAATTAATAGGGGTCGATTTTTAGACCTCGTCGACCACCAAAATCAGTTTTCATTTATGTCGACCCCTGGGAAACCAATATCGACCCTAAGGGGTCGATATCGGCTACTTTGGGAATCCCTGGACTGTAAAGTAAAGTTTCCTTAAACATATTTTATTATTTTATACTTCATATAAAAAAGCTTACAATTTACTGACCATTTTACCGCACTGTAGCGGTGTTTTTACAATAGTGTGCGTAAAAATGAAGTTATATTTGACGTTCACAAGATTGTAACGTTAATTTTACGTTTCAGGAGGCCAAAATAGTTATTTACATAACTAGTTCGGAAAGTTAATTTTCCCGTATGAGCACTTTCTTTGCATTTAGTGCGAATTCGGGAAAATATGTTCCGAACAAGTTAAGTATAAAATTTGTTGTAATGAATAAATTAACAAAATTAAAAACAAATAATTTAACATTGTTTGGTTTTTTTATTCTAAATGGATTGTTAGCATAGCCGGCATTGTAATGTTGCATTTTTGTTATGGTTACATACTAACAAAAAATGCAATCGTTGAGTCGCCATTTTCTTTCAAATTATTTTTAACAAATTTGTGAAAAATGAGTGGTTTCGAAGAAATTCTGACGCCACCTGGTGTTAAAGAAGCAGCCATTAGCCATTATATCAGCAGCATTTCAATTCTGCTACCAACCACACAACGCAATTACCCTAGTTTCTATTGGAAAGTAAAAAATCACGGCAGTGCAGGAAAACAAGTTTTCAGTGCATCGGGGGTGACGGGAAATACCTATGCTATGAGTACAAAAAATACTTTCATTCACAATTAGTTTGTAACATACCGCTTTTCTAACCCTGTAAAGGTTGAAAAGTGAATGACTCTACGGGTTTACTTTAAGCGATCAGTAATAACAAAAAAAGGAGACAGTAATGAGATGAAGCGGTCACGTGCGTAGATGGTGAGTGAACGCAAGCAATAGGTGGAAACAAACAACGCGTTTCCTTTAATAAGTGAATTATTGGTAACAAGTAACGACAGAACCAATAGAAAAATAGTAAGCATACCATTTATGGCTTCTCATTAAAGTAAAAATTAAAAGTCGCATTGCCACAACCTTCAATATTGAACGAGAAGCCGTGATGGATGTGTTCCAAAATTTTTGATTTGAACTGTATAATGTTGCTTGTTCTTTAGTTGTAAATAAAATCGTATACAAACATCGGCAATGGAACACTTTCCGCCTCGGTATGTAATATACTATTATCTACGACTACTATAGAAACTGATCAATTACATATGTACAAAGTTTAAACTAAGTCAGCTGATCCTTACAAACGCCGTGTGTAACGTGACAATATCGCACAGCGAGGACATTTGCACTTAACATTAGGTAAAGATCTTACAAATAAAGTAAAATCACTCTCCGAAATTGTAATGTTGGCATAATTTGATTAATTGTCAAATAAAACGAAACCGGCATCTCTATGGCTACCGCTCTACTCAGGAAACAAGAAAGTCGGAAATATCTCAACTAAAATAATGTATTTGAAATTTTTGACACGGCAAATTATTTGTCCAATCATATTTGAGAATTCTAAGGTGGTACATTCGCAGTTACTTAACCTTCACGCCATTCCCTTGCGGGGTAGGCAAAACATTCCCTGCCTCTTATTTATTTTTCATTCACAATCTTTCGCCATGCTTTCCTATCCCCGCATACCTCCCTAGCTTCCGCAAGATTCATACATAGTCTCTGACATGCCCTTTTGTTTTTAGATCTCCTTATCTTTCTTTCCTTTATCATAGATTCTACTACATTCAGCCAAGTTTTACGCGGCCTACCAGGCCCGGCCTTTCCCCTAACCTCACCCACATATATTTGTTTCGTTAATCTTGAGTTGTTCATTCTCTCAATGTGACCAAACCAACGTAATGTACAACTTTTATATCTATCCATCGTCTTTTCCTCACCACACTCCCTCATTATGCATTCATTTTTTATCTTGTCCCTTCTCGTTTTACCACATGCGCTTCTCAAAAATCTCACACCCACGGCATTTATTTTTCTTTCGTGCTTTTTTTGACATACCCATGTCTCACTTCCATACAGTACTGATGGAACGAATACGCCATTATAGATTGCTCGTTTCGCAGCTAGACTCATGCTTTCATTTCTCATTATCGTCCACATACTTCCAATCACTTTCCTTCCAGCATTGACCCTTCGTCCAATCTCGCTCTCAATTGTACCATCAGCAGTAAACATTCTACCGAGATATACCAGCTCGTCCACTGGCTCCACAATTTCATCTTGCAGAGTAGATACTCTACTCTCCTTTCCACCTTCCCGATTGAACACCACAATCTTAGTTTTGTTCACATTTACCTTTAGGTCCATGCTCTCACAGACTGTATCAAACTTCCTCAGAGCGGTTTGCAGCTCATCCGCACTGTCACTTAATAAGACTGCATACACCAGGAGTCGTACATTTACGTCACCAACCATTACACCATTTGCATCGTTACATGCTTGTCTAAGACATTTATCCATGTATACATTGAACAACCACGGTGAGATCACACAGCCTTGTCGACTCCTTGCTCAATATTAAAGTATTCACTCACACCTCCTCTCACCCTAACACATGCCCGACTACCGTTGTATACTGCCCTTATTCCATTTATTAGACCTTTATTTACGTCATATTCATTTAATATTTCCCACAGCTTCTCTCTATTCACTCTGTCATATGCTTTCTTCAGATCTACAAACGCACAGTACAACTTCCTTTTTACCTTTAAACACTTTTCGATCACCTGCTGGAGAGCAACCATCTGATCGACACATCCTCTCCCTGGAATGAAGCCACCTTGCACATCCCACATCTTAGGTTGTGTAGTTTCTCGTACTCTATCAATCAGTATTCTTCCAAATACTTTACCAGGTACGCTGAGCAAGCTTATTCCTCTGTAGTTCTTACAATCACTCTTGTTCCCCTTACCCTTATACAATGGTACAATGATCGCGCTCTTCCAATCACTCGGCACTTTTCCACACGTAAGGCATACATTGAATAATTCACGTAATCTTCGTATAAGCTTTGTACCACCATACTTGAGCATTTCACCAGTGATTTCATCTACGCCTGCTCCCTTCCCGTTTTTCTACCTTCCTACCGTTTTCTCTACCTCATTTATTCCAATATCCTTCTCAGTTTCATTCATCATTTCTTCTGTATTCTCCTTATTTAACCCTTCAGTCTTACGTTCCTCACTACTGTACAGCTTTTCGAAATACTCTTGCCAGCATTTCCTCACTTCACAATCGTCCCATACTATTTCGTTTCTATCATTCATCCCTCCTGCAGCGTTCTGTTTTGGGCCACGTTTTGTATTTTTGACCCATTTCCAGAAGAGTTTTTTGTTTCCCTCAAAATCATTCTGCATTTTCTCGCCTTCCACCGCCATCACTTCCTCTTTACTTATTCTCACTGCCTCCTTCGCTTCTTTGTTTCTTAATCTGTACACCTCATACAATCGTTTCTTCTCACTCTCATTTTTTGCAGCTATCATTGCCATATACGCATCTTTTTTCTTACTTATTGCCTTTTTTACCGACTCTTTCCACCAAGCACATTTTTTCTGTCTACCTACAATCACTCTTCCACATATTCGCACGGAACAATTGACAATAGAGTTTTTCAAGCTTATCCATGCACTTTCAACGTCAATGTCTTTTATTTGTTCGTTCCACACTGTTTCATTCACATTCAACTCTTTATTCACAGCATCTATGTAGTTCATTCTCGCACCATTATCCACTAGTTTGTCAACCCTAATTCTGGACGTTCGCACTACGTTTGATTTCCTTCTCCACACCCACTTTTTCCCTAAACACACTCTCGATACAACCAAAAAGTGGTCCGATCCACACTCCGCTCCGCGCATTACTTTTGTGTCTTTCACCAGGTTTCTAAGCCGTTCATCATACACTATCAAGTCTATCATACTTTTAGATTCACCTCTTTGCCATGTATACATATGCACATTTTTATGTTTAAACCACGTATTGGATACAAACAGGCTTCTCTCCACACAGATGTTCAGCAGGTGTTTACCATTCTCGTTGATTCTTTGGTCTCCGAACTTTCCTAAAACGCGTTCACTATGTTCTCTCTGTACACCCACCCATCCGTTCATATCCCCCAATATAATCACTCTTTCGTTTGGCTTACATACGTTCAACACGTTCTCCACTTCATTCCAGAAGTTCTCACGCTCCTGGTCTCTTTCTCCATTCACCGGTGCATAACATGCAATAAGAAAAATTCTTCGAAACTCCACTTTCATTCTAACCCATATTACCCGGGGAGATACCAATTCGTACTGTTTAACACATCTTTTCGCTCTTTCACTTATGATCACCCCAACTCCTTTTGCGCCATGCATTTCCGTCTCAACTCCTGACCATAGTGCCAGGTTGCCATCCTCCATCTCCACAGCATCCTTTCCTTTGCGCTTTGTCTCCGATACACACAGAATATCAAGGTGTCTTTCATACATTACATTCGAAATTTCAAATTCTTTACCATGCATACCTCTAACATTCCACGTACCGACTCGCCATTCATTCCTTGCACAGTTGTCAACAACGGGGCCTGTCTGTTTCGACCTTGACCGCCCCTTGTAGCCAGGTCGATCCGAGGGAATTGTATTGTTCTCTTGAGTAATACCCTAGCGAGCAGACCGGTTACTGGCCAAATCGTGCCCCGGACGATGTAGCATTCCCTACTAACGGTATCGTCCTACTACCGGACAGTTATGTCTACTGTCAGGACATAATATATATATATATATATATATATATATATATATATATATATATATATAAATAATGGATCGTATACTTACTGTATGAATCTCAAAAATGTACATATACATGTACATTTTTTTCTTTCTTACCTACCTTTCAATCACACCACGCGTTTCAACCATACTGCTCTATACGCGATTCCTGGTTTCGCGCCCCTCACCGGACTTGCTGGTATTTATTAGCGACCAAACGATTCAATTTTTATTTATTTATTTTTATTTTATTTATTTGTTTTATTTATTTATTTATTTTATAATTTTTTTTTCTTTTTTTTAGCTTTTCGAGTTATAATTATTTCAATGTCATTTAATATTTATTTATCAAGTCAGTTTTATTATTGTCGCGAGCCGTGATACTTGAACAAATATTTTATTAGTTTTCTATGAATTCATTGTTATTGCAACAATGTATACCTGTTCGGATCCACTCCTTAGAATCCAGAGCGCGATTTCACAAGTAATCCAATGTAAAGATTTGCTTTCGTGATAAAATTTACCTACTGCATTTTTCTCTTTCTTTTCTTGGCTATTAAACATGATGTAAAGGTATGTTTATACAGGTATGGAAAGATATTATCGCGGGTCTGACTCATAATAAGTAAAACAAAGACTACAATCAGTTCCATTGAGCCTACCTCAATGAATCAGCTCACGTGCTAAGTGAGATAGAATACACAACAAACTAAAAGCACTGATACCATACATGCGTCTTTTGAGTAGGATAATATCAATGACACATTTAATTGCCACTGTCAACGAGAATTGAAAATCGGTGTTATTGCAAGTCCCGAATTGTGTATTTTTGTCCAAATTATTTAGTTAATTAATTATAGTAAAGTTAATAGAGCATATACAGGGCCCCCGCAAGGCTGAGCGGTGCCCGCGTGCGGGAATTTATTTTGGCGCCCTTTATTAATGTACGAAATCCAGTTATAAAAAAAAATATTTTTTTTTTATTTTGTAATAAAACAACAGAAATTTTTTTTAATTTAATTTTTATTGGAAATAATAATTAATAAATTATTAATTAACAACAAAAAAAAAACATCTTTCATCAGTCACTTAAAACTGCAACTTTTATTAGGTTAAATAGGTGTTTTTCTTGATTTAACGGCAGCAAATTCTTTTATTACTTCATCAAAATCGATTTTGTCAACCATCTCCTGCTCTATAGTTAATATTGCTAGTTGATAGTTGATCGAAGAAAATTTTTTATTATTTTTAATTTTGAAAATGACCTCTCCCCAGAAGGCACAGATACTGGTAAAGTTAAGAGTATTCTTAAGCAAATTGTAACATTTGGCCGAGATGAGGTTAAAATGTATTCAAATATATATTGCAATATATCCGGAGGATTTGAAGAATAAGGAATTGAAAATAACTTTAAAGCTTTAATCTCATTAAACAAAACATCTGCCTCAATATCAGCCTCCATCTTTACCGCATCAGTAAGCTTGGCAGTTCTTTAGGAGATTATCGTCACATAATGTAAAAATATTACTAAAAAAACCAAAAACAGTGTCATAATTAGAGATCATATCAAATCTACTATTTAAAGAACTTAGTACTTGATCAATTATTCTTAAAAAACATTAACTTTAAACGCGGTTTTGGTATTTTGAGGTGCTTCATCCCTTTGTTCATAATCAAAAAACTTTGGTTTATATTTTCGTCTAGTAGTATTGATTGCGGGAAAATCTTGCTCTATCTGAGGATCGGCGACTAATTTTGCCGCTTGAGCAACTATTTCCTCAAAGAAATCAGGAAGAGAAAAAAACGTAGAGTTCTTGTACTATATTAAAAAGGTTTACTGTTTCATTTAATACTTTAGCAGCATCATTTACTGTTAAATTTAAGCTATGTGCAGCGCATACCCATCTATATACTTAACCAAAATATTATACCAACTACATAATTTTTCCCTATGGATCTATAAGGTTGAATTTTGTTCCACTGTTGCTTCTTTATAATTTTGCCCTAATTTAGACCCCATACGTAACGAAGCTCTTTTACAGCTGATCTTTCTTACCAGAGAATGAGAGTGGTTTGTCTAACTGCACCGAATGATACGTTCCGTTATCCATAATCACCACACAATTTTCGGATAGTTTGGGCAGCAGAGGAATCAGCTCCTTATTGACTGAATTTCGAAACCGGTCCACATTCATAGTTTTATGATAACCCCGATCCTCGTTTCTCGAATCCAGTAAATTGCCGCAGTTTCCAAAAGCCCTAAATTACACCCCACGTGTAAAATGGTATATCTTTTACCTTCACTTTTCATTTTGGAATGATTACTTTTGCTGTCAGAATCGTGCACCCAACAATGAATATTAGAATCATTTTGATAAATTCACGTTTTGTTTAGATACACATATCTAACATCTTGGCCTAAACTTTGCAACTGCAAAAATGTTCTCAAAACGTAATTTTGCCTACAACGATGTGTTTCATTGCACATAAAACTGTGAAACCTAAAACCAACTACATACTTAATGTGCGCACGCGATTTAAATCCTAACGTACTTGAAACATATCCGACACCATTACGATAAGTTTCTCAATACTTTTCCCAGTTGCATTATTTTTATGGTGCTTATGACACCTTAAAATTTGCAACTTTGTACTCTTTGCGATGATTTTCGGCAAATATAATAGCATGGCCTGCTCTAATATAAAATAACATAGAATAGAGTATATATCCTAATATTAAATCCGCAATCCTACCAATGTACCAAAATCTATCCTACAGCCGATGCACAGAATAAAATGGTTCTATCTAGTAGGTACAAATACTGCTTACAAAGTGTCAACGGAGATTTATAGACGTATGAAAACTGTCAATCTATCGAAACACATAGAAAAAAACCCTTTCGAAACGAAAGTTGTATGCTCAAGGTTAAAAATTATTTAATAATTTGTGGATCAGATACTTGCCGCGAATGTTTTTGATTCGATAGTTTTCGATACCGTTCGAGATTTACGAGATCTTCCTGAAAAGATGCGGTAAATTTTTTTATCTACAACTGTCATGTAATGACACTGATTTCACACTAATTTAAATTTTGTAATGACGTATATTACCGCACTAGTGCGGTATTGAAATCATTACCGCACTAGTGTGGTAATGATGCGGAATTTCTGTGGTACTAAATTTTCTATTACGCCTGTTGCTGCATTTTCAATATCTTGTGGAAGAGCATCTTCACTTGAAGACATTATAATTGATAATATATGTACAATTTTTACAATTTTAAACGCCACTTTGACAGAAGTTGATTATTAATTCCGTTGCTATGGTTACGAAATACTCACATGTTACTTGTATTCTCAAATAGTCAATTTTAAGGATATGCCGACAATTTTATTCAATATAATTTTCGAATTTTCGGAGTTGTTACATGACAGTTGTAGATAAAATATTGTACAATATTCGTGCGTAACACATTATTAATATACTTATGTGATTGCCCAACTCGTGCTGACGCACTCGTTGGGCAATTTTCACATGCGTATATTAATAATGTTCTTACCGCACTTATATCGTAAATATCTATAACGTCATCACATAGATTTCTATGCGTCATCATAACCTAAATTTATTTTTGCGCGATTTTGCCGTTTTTGCGTTTTTGGTGTTTTAACAAACTGAAATTTGTTGTATACAGTATAGTATAGTGTATAAAAAGACTGTATTACCTAGTGTTAGTTGTATTGTTAGTGAAGTTTCGTTAGTGTTGTGTAGAACAATAAATCACAACAAATAGCAGCAAATCCTACTCGAGGTAAACTTTTTAATTATGTATTTAATAAAATTAATAATAAATCTTAATTACATTTATTATTGCTCATTTTAAATTTGTAATCGTAACAACCTTTTCTACCTGAAGGTGTAAGGTGATTTTGTGAGGTAAAATTAATATCTATTATTTTACTATACGAGTACTCTATTATATGTGATTTATGTATACATTTTAAATCATTACAAACATGTAACTTCCAAATAGTGACGGTTAATAGGTAAAACTTCGAACATATTGAATTTAAATTTACCGCCAAATTACAAATTAAAACACTAGCGCCAAAGTGTCTGATCAACGAAGTATTAAATAATGTTTCACCTTGAGCATAGGAGTTTCATTTCTAAGGAGGTTTATCTATACGCTAACATTATGTTTCCAAACACCTCAATAAAATGATTAATCTATAAAAGCGTTTCTAAGTGTGTTTTAACAAAAGTCAATAACATCTATAAACTATTTTAACAATTACAAAATGGAAAAGATTTCCTATCTTCTCCAAATAACTGAAAAATGTTTTTCCGTAATAAACAATGTTTCACTGTCAGCAAAAGGAGACAGCAAATTAATTATTAACAAACAAGAATTTAATAGTACTTTTTTAGTATTTTTTATACAGAAGTAGTTCAAATTTCCAGATTATAAAGCTGGTAAGGTAACTGGAACAAAACATTTAGATAATTTAAACTACGAGAGGAAGCTACCTCATTAGAAACCAATAGTAGTTTAGAACCAACAGTTCATCATGTACATTTATCAACAACGTTTATTTTAGTTATTATTGTAATTATTATTTGCATAATAGTACGTCTATTTGAAAATAAAATACTTCAATTTGTAAAGATAAACAAGTAAAGTACCAAATAGCCCTAGAAAATCTTAAAATTAATTTTTGTAAAGAACGAGCACGGAGGAAGCAGGATGTAATTATATCCTCACTCAGTAACATGATTAGAATTAAAAAAAACCGCTGCAAATTGTATCAATACTTCCACATCAAAACATCGGTTTTTTGTAAATAACTCGAAAACGATTAACTTTACAAGAAAATTATAAGAATGCTTTTCGATCAGAAATTTGATTTTCTATCTAACAAATTTAAAAAAAATCATGTGAACGGGTTTCAAAATCGAGTTTTTTTGTAAATATTTTAAAAATGACATTTTCGAAAAAATTTCAAAAACGTTATTTCCTATCTAATACTATTTTCACTTTTTGAATATATTAAGTAGTTCCGGAGATATTTAGGAAAAACCGGTTTTCTAAGTGACGGTTTTCTTGCTAATATCTTGTAAACCGTTTGTTGTACAAAGACATATTGCAACAAAAAATACTCACAATTACATTACTAATCATAATAAAAGGAAAACAATCTAAAAAAATAAAAATTTGCAAAAGGGGTACATACCCCCAAATTTTACCCCTTTCCCCATCGATTTTTACATTTTTAAATGTTTTTTTTTGTTGATTACAATGATATATGGTATGATTCAGCTTCAAGATTCCCTCAAAATATGAAAAAAACCGTTTTTGGACAGAACATGCATTCCTTTGTTTAAAAAACACATTTTGATGAAATTTAAAAATGTATTATTTATTTTTTATTACTTATGCTTCATGGAAACATTCTCTTATGAAAAAGAAAAGCAACGACCTGCTCAAAACTATTTTTTAACAAACACAATTTCAGACCAAAACGTTTTGATTAAATTTAAATTATTTAAAATTAAATAGTTAATCCTAATAATGATAAATAAAAACTAAACTACGAATGTATAATGAACATAACTGAAAGAAGAAAAAGCATTATAACAGATGCTCAAAGGATTCACCATCGACCCCTAAACATAGGTTTATGCGTCTCCTTAAATCTTGTGTTGCTCTTAAAATGTCTCTTCTTCCTATTTTGGTCTTTAACGTCGTAATTATTTTTCTTCGTAAACCATGAATATTATCGGGTACAGTTTTGTAAGTAAAATTTTTCATAGTTCCTCATAAATAGTAGTCTAAGGGAGAAGGGTCCGATGAACGCATCGGCCAACGTATGTCCCTTCTAGCGTTATGTGGCGGAGCACCGTCTTACCGGAACCAGGTGTTATTCAAGCGATTGAGGCAAATATTATTATCAATGTAATTCTTGAGATATGTCCTTAAAAAATGCAAGTACCCATCTGCTGTTAAAATGTCTTCATAAACCTATGGACCAATGATTGTGTTGTCAAATAAACCGACCCATACATTTAGAGCGAATGGTATTTGTGGTCGACGTCTTTGGTGTTCATGAGAATTTTCAATGGACCACACGTGTTCGTAATGATGATTAAACATACCTGAGTTTGTAAACTTACACTCGCCAGTAAATCTGATGTTAGAAAGGAAATTTCAATTTTTTCTAACTGATCCATAAAATTCCTACAAAACGTTACTCGCCGTTCACGATCTCCAGGATGCAGTACTTGAGTGACATGAATTTTGAATGAGCGATATTTTTTTGGTACTCTCATACTAGCTGTCGCGATGTATTCATATTTGTTACGATGCCCGTGTGGAAGTAGAAGGATTACCTTGACTCTATTGGAAAATTATTTATGAAGATTTTTTAATGATATTTAGATATTTACTTCCTGCCTCATTTGCATTCCTGAGTCTAGTAACAGATTTCCTTGGCTTATAAAACGAACCAAACTCGCCCAAATTTCGATAAAAGCATGCTGTTGCTTTTCTGGATTTTGCTCTAGGTATGTTTGTGCACTAATATGGGTATTTCGTAATAAATTTCTAAGATATTTCGTTTTTGTTTATTTTATCGAGACACTTAAATTTAAGCGAACTGTCAAAGATGTTTGTTTATTAAACAAAAGAATGCATGTTCTTTCCAAAGCACTCTTCGCAAAAACGGTTTTTCTATATTTTGAGGGAATCTTGAAGTTGAATTATGTCATATTTTATATCATTGTAATCAGCAAAAGGAGTTTTATGGCCAATGCTAACAGAGAAGGTAAGTTGTTGTTAAATTTGGTAAAACTGTCAAAATATGACGGCCATAGTTACATGATTTAGTATTTTTAATCGATAGTATCGGTAGTAATGTCAGATTATTTAGAATATTTTTTTAATTTATTTGTATCAGCGGAAATTTCACACTTAACAAACTTATTTTTCAGCACGCAATATTTAATAAAATTTGAATAAAATGGAAAAAGTAATTATAAAATGTTGTATTATCTTGCATCAAAATACAAATGTAAATGTATTCTAGAGTAATTATTTGCGGTAAAGTGCATTGCCGCACGGCTAGCGGAAAAGTAGAAGCGTGCGGAAAAGTAGCCTTTTCTAAACTAAAAAAATGTGTTTGCATAGAACCAACGATTTCTGCCAGTTCTAAACTTAGTTATAAGAAGATCATTTACAATTGCTTCGTCGTTCAATTTTTCCGATATCGTTTAATCGTTCAGAAATTTTAGGTTTGAGATTGATGTACATTTGCATCATTGGTTGCAAATATACATTTGTTATCTGTATTCTTTGGAATATTTGTACTCTTTGTAATCTTTATGTGTTTAACATAAACATCGTATAAATGCAATGTATCGTAAATTGCAAGACTAATACAAATATTTGGTGTGTAAATAATTTCAAAGCAAACAGAGCTGTTAACATGTATGTAATGGTATAATAATTGCTAGGGCACTCACTTGTACTTTTGTTATGTGGGAAGCATGCGTAAGTAAAGCATTGCTTTCGTGAAAAAATCGATTCCGAGTTTTCAGCATTTTGAAAACCATGTAGAGCATCAACTTGTGTAAAGGTGCGCGCACGCGCGTGTGCTTGTGCGTGTGCGTGCGTGGGCGTGTTCACGTCCAGCAGCAGAGAGGGGGGTTTATTAGAAGCAGTTTTTGGTTAAAATTTTCCAAAACAGCTGCACATTTGAAAGATATAAAAGTGTCAGTATATACATTTTAAAGCTATAATTTAATTATACTCTAAGCAATTGTTTGATATGATGCATAATTTGGCCGTAACGGTCAACTTTATAAGAAAATGTTTAAGCGTATTTACATAAATTTTCTCTGTAAAGTGTCGTAATACAAAGCCAAATAAGCGTTAAAATAAGATTTAAGATTCCTTAAACTGTATTATCAATATGGTTTAATTTTTGAAGTTAGTATATATATGTCTGTTAACCTCTATCTGACGTGTTGTTTATACAATGTTGCAGTATGATACACTGTAATAGTATATTTGGAAGATAATGACAATACTCTATAAACATATTTCTGCCCTTTCGAAAGCAATATTTTGGATGTGAAATACGTAAAGTAAAATAGTATTTAAAGTATACGTGTGAAATTGAAATGAAAAAAAAAACGAGATGTTTAAATATTTGACAAATTTTTGCCAAAGAGAATTTCAATTATTTTATACTGTTAAATATCAGTAAAATTATAGAAATGTAAAATTATTTAAAATGTCTCCATAATGTACTAAACTTACAAGTTGTAGAGATTTGTCGATTGTGGTTTTTGTTAACTTTTGAGTACAGCTTAAACAGTTATTAAAAATTTGCATGTAGACGCTGGCCACTTTTTTTTAAGTTAGCATTTATATGTGTATTAACCTCATGAAGTTTTAAACGTCTATCTGGCATAAATTGTTATAGATTATTGTTTTTGTTTTTACAATGCAGCCTATTCTCATTATGAACGTATTACAAAGGAGGTTGCATAATTATCCTCAAAAAATTAATTATTTCATTTCTTTTAATTTCCACCTTATAGTTTGGAAGGTCGTATGTTGTTATACACCAGATTTGATACAACCGAGATATTTCAGAAGTAGCTCTCAATGTAACAAAATACTTATCTTTTTTTGCGTTTTTTAATGGTGTATTTAAATTACACAATCTAAACGTTTCGATAACACACAGTTATCTTCGTCAGTAGTAATATTTGTAAAAATTGTTAAAGATGTTGTAAACAATTTTGTCAAAGTTGAAAAATTAAAACATAAACATTTTCATAGCTCTCAATGTAGTTTCATTAAAATCAGTTACATATTTTTTTAAGTTATTGTGGCTATAGACACACACACACACACACACACACACACACACACACACACACACACACACACGCACGCACACACACGCACGCACACACGCACGAAGTAACGCGAGCGTGCACGCACCCACACGTGCGCACGCACGCATGCACGCACGCATGCATGCAAGTACGCACGCACACCACCACGGGCGCATGCTCACACACACACCCACACACACGCACGCACGCACGCACGCACGCACGCACGCACGCACGCACGCACGCACGCACACACACACACACACACACACACGTGGATACACTTACACTTGCCGATTAACGGTAAGTAAATAAATATAAATACAATGTACGAAAATAAAAACAAGCAGATAAAATGATTTAAAAGTAAAATACTTAACATACTTCATCAAGAGAATAAAAGCATTAAGTATAAGAAAATGTTTGATATGCGCTTTAAATCACGGAAGAGGTAATACTTTGAGCTGGTTCTTGAGGGTCGGACTATGATCGACAAGCTTTACTGTCAGCAGCTTCGCGAAATTTATGCTGCGTTGTAGTAGTGATGCACTGAAATGATTAATCAGAAACGAACGTTGCTGCAAATAAATAATACCGGAAAACACACAGTCTAGCTAACCCAAAAGCAAATTGGAATTTATAGAATCAAACGGTTTCTCCACTGGCTCCATAGGACTACTTGCTTTTTCTGTTTGTTTTTAGAGTAAGAGTGCGAGTAAGAATTGACATCAAAAGGTAATTTAAATTTGACCTGCTAGATATCATTTCTGAACGTATTGATGAGGTGTTACAATGGCAGGCATGTTGGTTAATATTATAACAACTATGAACTGAATGTAATACTATCAGTTCTGTTAACGATCGATGACATAAAAGCAATGTAAAACATCTCTTCAATAAGGTATATGTAATTGTAGGTTGTCCTGCCCAGGCGACAGAGGTTGAAGAATAACTTCAAAAACAGTTTGAGTTTTTCACTTATAACAGATTTTAGTTGGTGCAGATCCTTCCACAAGATGAATGAAGAACATGTTTCAAATCAACTGCATGTTCCACGTGCCACGTGTTTGGTGAATCCTAGAAAGATATGCTCTAAAGCAACTTTCTGTAGAACAACAACATGAAGTGACGACTAAATATTACGTCTCGTAACAGCTAATAAAACCTAGGCGGACTGTTATACCTCATAAAGCAAAAACGTTAGCAAGGAATGTCATCATTTCAAATTAAAATTCAATCATCGGGGCACAAAACATAGCGATATTTTGGGTTGTTAATGGACCGAGTTACCTCAATTTTCCTGAGGAAAGGGAAACAACGCTGCCCATTACTGTGTTGTTTCACAAAGTTTAGATGGCTACACACAAAATCGAAAGCGTTTTCTTCGATATCTCGTCTTCTATACAGTCCATACCTGCCCCCAATGTAGAATTCCTACAAAGTGTTTGGAAGGCAACCGGTGCAACTAGAATGTGAAAGTGATACATTCAGTGTAAAGTTTACTACGTTGTCAGTTGAAAGAATTTCTTTCAATGGGAATGCGTAAGCTACCACAGCGAAGGGACAAGTGCATATTAAAGAGAAGTTGTTATTTGAAAAACTCATGTTATGTATATATATATATATATATATATATATATATATATATATATATATATATATATATATATATATATACAGGGTGTATTTTAAAATCACCGATAAACGAAAACTGGAGATTCTATGATTCAAAATAAGACAAAAATGATCATAAACGCTTTTCCGAAAATGCTTCCTAACCGAGATACAGGTTGATTAAAAAATACTTTTTTTAAGGTTTTTTTAAGATTCCTCAAAAACTACAAAAGATATTACACTGAGATTTGGTACACCTAAATGTCTAATTAAATACAATTAATCAGGTGAGTTTGAGTCAACTGCCTCCATCCAGTGGCGTAGAATATTTTAAGTTAATCAGTTTAAGTAAAAAAAAACGCACGACCCTGTTTTTTTTGAAGAAATATTTTTTTGATAGATTCAACATTTAATTCTGCAAATAAAATCATACTTAGTATTTTTTTGGTTCGGCACCCCGTTTTTGAAATATTTTGCATTAGCATAAACGACCACATTATTCAATAAAAATCAAAATTTGTTTCATTTTACAAAAAAATAACGCAGTTAACTATTGGGTACATTATTAAAGAGATATTGAAGGAATCAAAAACAAAATAATAATTACTTTTATACATATTGTTCAAAATGTCCTCCTTCCTTTTGAATGCAAGCTTGTATTCTTCTTAGCGAATGAAACCTAACACGCTGAAAGATTTGTGGCATAGCCCTAATCTCATCGCATGCCATTTTTATGCGATTCCAAAGTTGCTCTAGATTATCAATTTGAACAGAATAGACACGAGTTTTCAGATACTCCCACACAAAAAAATTCAATGGGTTTAAATCTGGCGATCGTGCCGGCCACGGTACTTCACTTCCTCGTCCAATCCAGCGTCCAGGAAACCATGCATTTAAAAATTCTCTGACGTTTCGTGTATAATGTGGTGGTGCACCATCATGCATGAAATACAAGTTCATTCTAACATCTAAGGGTACGTTGTCAAACAATTCTGGCAAATCTTAAAATTTAAATAGAATTCGCCAGTAAGTTTTTGAAGAAAACGGATAGGTCCGATTATCTGATCGTCTAGTATACCTATCTAAATATTTTCGCTAAATCTATGTTGGCGAGCTGTAACTACAGTTGGATGTTGATTTTCATCTAACCATTTGTGGGAATTATGCAAGTTTATTATTCCATTTCGGGAAAAAATACACTCATCAGTGGTCAATAAATTTCTTACAAATTGTACATCTTCAGCATTTTTATTTAAAAACCATTCGCAAAAATTCATTCGACGAGGATGGTCAGCAGGCAATACTGCATGTACTTTTTGTAGGTGAAGAGATGTAAATTCTAACACCAAATTCTAAACCTAACTCATAAACTCCATCTAAAATTTTTTTCTCAATTTCAGCTGGTACAGGAGCATTTCGTCCGGAATTTTTCTTTCCTTTTAAACTTCCATACTCTAACAAGTTACGATGAACGGTTCTAAACGTAGTATGATGTGGATGTCTTTTATTTGGAAATCTTTGTTCATAAAGTCGAGCAGCTGCACGAGCATTGCAATTAGTATTACCATAACATAAATGAATATCGACCAGTTCTCGTTTGGAATAATTAATTTTTCACAGTAATTAGAAACAAACGATGAATTACAAAACACGCGTAAATGCAACTATTTTAGCAAACATAAGATACGTAACTATCAAATGCAAAGCAATCTCTGATTTATTTAATTTGGTTATTTCTGAATAATGTAATCGTTTATGTTAATGCAAAAAACTAAGTATGATTTTATTTGCAGAATTAAATGTTGAATTTAACAAAAAAAATATTTTTCTTCAAAAAAAGCAGGGACGTGCGTTTTTTTTTTACTTAAAGTGATTAACATAACATATTCTACGCCACTAGATGGAGCCAGTTAACTGATTAATTGTACTTAATTAGACATTTAGGTGTACTAAATCTCAGTGTAATATCTTTTGTAGTTTTTGAGGAATCTTAAAAAATCTTAAAAAAATTATTTTTTAATCAACCTGTATCTCGGTTAGGAAGCATTTTCGGAAAAGCGTTTATGATCATTTTTGTCTTATTTTGAATCATAGTATCTCCAGTTTTCATTTGTCGGTGATTTTAAAATACACCCTGTATATATATATATATATATATATATATATATATATATATATATATATATAGTGTTAATTAGTAGTTAGTATCTACCAAAAAATAATCAATCGCTGAAAATATCTGGTGTGGAACACCACGCGACCTTTCAACCTAATATTAATGACATTTTTTTTAGGATAATATGCAACCTCTTTTATAATAAGTTAGTAACAAAAATATGCAGCATTGAAATAAAATAATTATAATTTTTCGTTCATAACGAAAACAAGCAACATTGTAAAAACAAAATAATAATCTGTCAGAATGACGTTTAAAAATTCATATCAGACAATATATACGTGTTAATTTAAAAAAAATTCCAAAGCCGCCCGCTTCTATAAGCCATCAATAATGCAGTGTAACCATTTTTATTCATATGTAATTAATGTTTTGACTTACCTTACGTTATATTAAAAAGCTTCGTAATGAAAAGTGATGTAAAATTAAATTTTCTTAAAAAAATATGTCTACACTTTTTCTGATAAACTTAATCGTTATTCAGATAACGAAAAAAGTTGAAATATCACGTAAATTCTACCTTATGAATTTTTTAGTAAAACTAAAAAGGCACGATCGTTATAATTTTAAATTTTACCATTAATAAAGTTAAACTTCAACGACATTATATATATATATATATATATATATATATATATATATATATATATATATATATATATATATATATATATAGATACGCTCACTGCCGGACAAAAAAGTGACGTCTGTGAAATCAAACTTCAACCTTATGAACTGACGTTAATAAAGTCGATATTTTTTGACGTTTGCAGAAAATAGTATATTATTTTATAAGGAGCTAAAGTGACAATTTTTGTGGCGAATCTGTAGGTTTGACAAATACAGTTGAGCCACAAAAATCACTTTGCTCCGCATAAAGTATACTATTTTTTCTTCAGGACGTTTTTTACACTTAAATGTGAAATAAGGAAAAATAATTAGGTTGTGAAAATGAGGAATACTTAGATTTACTTTGCGTGCTCTGGCAAGCAGCAGTAGACGTTGCTAGGTTTCGTTGAAAACAATGCATTAAACTAGGTGAAAATTGTGAAGATTCTCCGTGTTGTAAGTATTTTATTAAACTTTTTGTTCCTATTTGTGTAAATTAAAATATTACATTGTTAGGAGTATGATGGATTTGGAGAACTACACGCCGTCAGAAATTACTGAAGCGGCTAATACAGCAATAAATGATATATTACCTACAAGATCGAGCAAAATCTATGAACGCGCTTTTCAGCAATTTATAAAATGGTGCAATGAAAAAAATATTAAAAACTACTCAGAAACCGTAACGTTAGTTTATTTTGGTCGACAATGTGGTCCCAATATTCGATGATAAAATCATTATTGAGCATTCGACATAGCGTAGATATAAGCAAATACTTGAAACTTTGTGCATATCTAAAGAAGCAGAATGAAGGATACACCCCAAAGCAGGCCAAAGTATTTACAAAAGACCAATTTAACAAATTTTTATCGGAAGCGTCGGACGAAAAATATTTGGCAATGAACGTAAGTTTTAGAAATAGAATGAAAATAAGTCCTTATATTTTGTATTTTTTAGATAGTTTTGAAAACCTGAAAACTGCTACATATTAAAATTCTAGATACCAAAACAAAAAAAAATTAAATCATTTACAGTTTTAGTGGAATCTTTCCTAACTTTATATAACAAATATGTTGCTTTGCGCTCACCAGATACGAATGATCGCCGATTTTTTTTGAAATATGGAAATGGAAAATGCTCAAGAGCGGTGGTGGGAATCCATAAAATAAGTAGTGTTCCTAGGGAGGTAGCTTTTTTCTTAAAATTAGCGAACTATACAGAATACACAGGGCATTGTCTAAGAAGAACCTCAGCTACACTGTTGGTGGACGGCGGCGCAGATTTAATGTGCTTGAAGCGCCATGGTGACTGGAAATCCAGTACTGTAGCTGAGCGTTATATTGAAGAATCTCTAGCAACACCAAAAGAGGCAGCCTTGAAAATTTTTGCACCTAGTGCAAGTGCTACGAGTACAGAAGTTCATGTAGAAGAGCAAGAATTAAAGACGATTTCCTTAGAACGCAGCGAGAGCTCCACTGTTACCTCTGGCGGATTTTATTTTGGAAAAAATGTTAGTTTTAATCATTGTACTTTTAATCCTTATAACTCTAAACAATAAATTTGTTTTCGTTGTTTTCCAAATTGGGTGTTTGGGTTATTAACTTACATTACTTTTGCATCCGCTGCGAGGGGATGCAAAAGACTTTTGTAGCCGCCGGTGAAAATGTCAAACTTTAACGTTGTCAGGTGAAGTTTAAAATGTCATCTTTTATTGACGTCTGAAGAAAAAACCTTTTTGTTCCATCATAACTATCAAACCATGGCAGATAAAGTTCTAATCACATTAGCGGTCTCGGATCGGTCCGGTCATGGTCAAGTCACGGTCAAGGATTATGATGTACAGTTCTCACTACCGGTCACAATCAGTAAGTTCTATCTGCACGTTGCCAAAAGTGTTGTTTTTTTTTTACCACGTGTACTAAAGTGTTCACTAAAAGGTTATTGTTTTCATTAAGTCCTGTAGTGATGGCATTTTCAAAACGTATTTTGTGTGAAAAGTCATATAAAACTTTATTTTCACGTACAAATTCAATTAGAATTTCGTCGTTTTTTTAAAATTTATAATTTTGCATCAATTATTTTTTTAAGCTAAACAAAACAATCAAAACAATGGATATGACCGAGATTAGCGCGGCGGTTGATGTGCACGTAAGCTAATGTGAATAGAACTTTAGTTTGTGAAAATTGATATATAAGATGACTGTCTAATTTTGTGTAATTTCTTAAGAAAATACATACGACTTGAGGAAAGGCGACCCAATGACCCTTTTTCTACAACTATTTTAGGCAAATTTAGAATTGTTTAAGTAAAGAGTAGTTTTTTTTAGTTTTGTTCTTACACCGTAAAACAGAAGGTGGAAAAATACGTTTTCTAATTTCAAAATAAAAACTTCGTTATATACATGTATCAATTAGTTTAAATACAAATTTGTTTGAAAGGAAAGTTATGAATAGTTTTATCACTTAGAGATAAGAACACCGTAGGTACCGTGGAGTTTGAAATACGATAAAGACCAGTAATAATTAAAAAAACAATTTTAAAATTAACACCGTTTATATAAAGGAATTCGTTTGTAATTAGAAACAAATTGCATTGTAAATGACCGCCTTTGACCTCGAACACCTGGTTATGAATGTATTCTAGTTAAAAAGAAATGCAAACTTTTAAAATAATTTCATGTATAATTACCGTAACAGTAACATTAAATTTTGTAACCTAAGATAAAAATCAAATTCATTACACCATCTATAAAAAAAAGTGAATAAGTGAAATCCATAATGATATCTGTGGTACCGACTGAATGTTAGTGATAACATAAATTTCTATTGTAAAATTTTGTATACCTTAACGATCATATTTAAAATTACCAGATGTGAAAATCAGAAGTTCATTATTAAAATAGAAAATTCCAATTCTATGAAAATATAACTAAGCTAGAGTTGATCCGTTTTTTTGTAATAATAACTTTTTCTATTATAATAAGGGTTGAAATTTAAACTGACCGACGTGTTATCACATCCCTTATCCGTTTTACATGTTGCCAAAGACGTCAGAGCGTTCATTGATTTTTAATTAATTAAAAACACTCAATGGCGGCCGCGGCTCATGCTGAAAAGGGGGAAAAACCCGGGGTGTCCCACCAAAGGAGCGCTGAACCTATATAAGGGAGTGGCACAGCGGATACGCCATCTTTTGCTTCTCGATATTGTTGAAAGCATACGGTATTCCTTTTTGATAATATGAGGTAAAGAGTGATTAAGAAATAAAATTGCACTTGCTCTAAAAATAAAGTTGAACCTAAATTTATACAAATTAGATTCGTCGAGGCTTATTGGCAACATTTGGGTGACCACGTTTGTCCCCACCTTTATTTTTTAACCATTACATTTGAACTCGCGGAAGAGCGTGTTTTTAGTAACCGAGACTAATCTTCCATTATCCACCTTAAGTGAAGGAATTATTTTGTTTGTTGAGGGAAATTGTGACCTTGTTTACCGCATCCGCTTCCCTCCGAGCTAATTTTATTTTAGTAACATCTGCAACCGCTGGGGAAGGACTCTGAACTTATCCTCCACTGAAACTGCCTGAAGCCGCCTGTCTAGAAGTGACCCCAAGGAACACCTGGACAATTGCTATTCCTTGGGTGATGTCCGAGTCCGTTTTTTCGCCCCTGAGGTGACGCCCGCCATCGTCAGCCCCTCAGGAGTGACACCGAAGAAAATAAAATACAATACCGTAAACTTATAAGTATAAAAATAAATTACATTTTCAAACTAGGCGTCCAATTTTTGTGGTGGCATTCGTTGTGGACAAGCTTCACTTGTCCTCAGCGAAAAAAACCCGTTACATTTAATATCAAAATAGCAAAGATCAACCTTTTAAAAAACCGCATGCTTGCGCCAAACCGCTCACAGCAATCGTTTTCGAGAAAATGTATTTTTGTAAACGTCTGTCATTAAAACTGTGTTTTCCACTTTTTGAAGTTACTGCAGAAAAATCAAGTAGGCAAACAGTTACAAACCAAACAAGCAAAAAACAATCTGTTGTCTATTGGTGTTAAATAAATTATTGTTGTGGTTTCCTATTGATTTATTACTGTTGTTTTGAAAATCGTGAATTTTCCAAACGAAGACATGCATGTAAACTGCAACCTGACCGAAGTAAGGCGAATTTAGGCATCGCGCTCTCCTGACATTTGTTACATTCGTTACTCATCCTGTAACATTACTTAGTTTAGTCTAAATGTTGTTAAAAATCATTTAACGTTTATTGCCGTTCTTGTATCCTAAAATATATTGCTTGTCTGAATTAAATCAAGTTGTGCTACAGAGCTTGTAATGTGCCTAGGCCAGTCTAGCGACTGCACAACTCGAATGCAAAAATCTAGTTAATACTCAAACTTACATAAGTAAAATGAGAATCCAGGTAGGACCACTTACGTTATATGAAAGAGTTGTTACGGGATACATGTGTTGCACGTATCTAAGGGAGGATAAAAAAAAGGTAATACAATACAACACAGCATATCAATTTATAAGCAAGTGCAGTGTAGTTCTGCTGTCTTTATTGTGTAAGGAAAAGAACTACCAAAGAAAAACCTTATTGCAACAAGGATAACAACATAAATGAAATTATTAATTATAAGTACATAAATCAACCCGTATTTATAATAAATCAATGTGGTAATTATTTAATCCGGGCCTGTATTTCAAAAATGGTGATCATCCGGTTATACAGTTAGCTAACCGTAGTATAAGTAAAAACATCATAATATGTTAAAGGTCTGCATGTACAATTAATGAACCAAAAGGTAAAATATTTCATACCAGGCACATACACAGTGTTCGAACGATAAAAATACTCCAGTGTTATAACGGTTACCTTCCAAAGGTGGCCATTATAGCACTTCTATCCGAGAGCCGAATTACGCCTCCACTATATTTACAGGTAAACATCGAACCTAAAATATGCTACGTTATAGGTCGGGAATGTCAAAATAAAATACATAGAAAATGAAATCAAGAGACTTCTCTACATTAAATAACAAGGTAGTGATGTAATATTAACTTTCAAATTATTATTGATATTAATTTATATTAATTAGATCAATCAAATAATCACCCTTACCATCGTAAAGTAATACAAATTATATACTAATTTCGATTCTTATTTAGTTCAGTTTATCAAAGAACCTTCTACCTTCAAATCAAGTTATATTAATCTCATAATTAATGTTTTTTTTTTACTTATAGTATTCCCGAACAGTCTAAGATTTGCCTATCGTGCTAAAGCACTCAGGAACACTGAGAGGGTTTAGGGATATTGTTAGGCTGCCGAAAAATGTTTATAAATGGCTACCTTAAATTCACTTAAGTCAAAGTTTGGAGGAAAACAGGAACTGGGTAGTGCATTCCACATTTTGGTCGCTGTGTGGAAAAATGTAGATTGAGCCCGTTTAGTGTGACACGATGGAATTTTGAGTGTGTAATTATGGTGTGAATTGGCAAACCGAGAGTTCCTAGCAAAGAAGGCCTGCGAAGATATTAAGGAGTCTATGTCGGAGGGACACTTGCCATGGTAATAGCGATAGAGCAAGGGAAGAACCGAAACTATTCTTCTATGCTCAAGAGGCTGTAGGTCAGAAGTCAAAGGCGGGTCATTTATAAGTCTGGTAGCTCTTTTTTGGATGCGGTTTACCATATCAAGGGTGTATTGGGGATCACACACAGAGGTGGGAATTGTATTCCAGATGTGGTCGAATTTGAGCCTTGTATAGCAATAGGAGTTGTTGTGGTGTGAAGTACTGTTTAGATCTATATAGAAAGCCCAGTATACGGACAGCTGTTTTGCTGGCTGACAAAATGTGGTCAACCCATGAAAGGTTCGATGATACGGACATCCCTAACATAGAAACAGAGTTTGAAAACTTGAGTTCTAAGCCATTCATATTTACAGCAGGAAATGATCGGCCTTTCTTGGCGGACACAAGGCAACACTGCGTTTTGTCGGCGTTGAACGTGAGCAGATTATTCCTTCCCCATTCAAGGACACGTTCTAAGTCACTGTTGATTGAAGCTGGCATTTTCACCTTAACGTCCTGTCTAGATTTATTGTTGTGGGAATACTGAGGATAACTACAATATAGAGTGCTGTCGTCCGGAAAGCAATGGATCGGGTTAGTTGTTGAGGAAATGAGGTCATTTATGTATAGCAGGAAAAATGTGGGAATTGTCACTGATTCTTGGGGGCGTTAATAGTAGTTTCTATCGAAAAGAAGCCATCGACGATAACGCGTATACGTCTTTTGTCAAAAAGCTGGATATCCAATTGATTGATCGGTTTTGTCGCCCTTTTTATGTAATAGGTTGGACATTTGCCAATTTCCACGATGAGGGAAACTCTCCAAATGACATGGAGATCGAAAAGAGTTGGGACAATACAGGCACTAGCTCGGGGTAGCATTCATTAAAGACGATAGCTGGAATAGCATCAGGGCCAGTCGCCTTGTTTGAGTCAAGTTTATTGATAATTAATTCCAGGAGCTTGTAACGAAAGTGGATTGTTTTAATAGCGTATGGGGTAGATTTGGACGACGGCACAGTTTTACCAGAATCATTGAGACATGAATTTGATGCAAAGTAATCGACAAAGAGGTTGACTTTTTCAGCAGGATCAGCTACTACAGCTCCGTCGCGAGACGTCATGGGAGGAAAGGAAGATGTACTAAAGTTTTTACAGGTGGCTTCAGCTAATGACCAAAATTTACGACCACCAAAAGGACATGAGACTAATTCTTTGCATTTACGTTCTTCAAACATTTTTTTGGCTTTGGTGATGATGCTTTTTCAACTATTCTTTGTGGCAATATAGTTGGCGTGATTTTCGGTAGATTTATTTGATTTCCATTTGTATATAGTTTATACTTTTGCGATAACGCATCAGTGCAAGTCCTATTAAACCAGGGTTGGGAACTGGCATGACCTACATGATTATATTTGTTGGGAATGTATAACTCCATACCCATCAGGATAACTTCAGTTATTGAAAGAGTAATATTTGAAGAGGAGGGTCATTTAAAGCAATACTCACGCCAGAAGGTTGTAAAAAAATCTCGCAGTTCGTTCCATTTAGCTGATTTAAAACGCCACATAGTTCTATCTGTTTTTTGAGTAACAGTGGGATTGGGTACAGAGGAATTAATTCGATTAGGCAGTGGTCTGATTGACCAAGTGGGGAAAGCACTCTTGTTTTATAGACAAGTGGGTTAGTTGTAAGGAATAGGTCCAGGAGATGTGGAGTATGGTTAGGGTTGTCAGTGATTCTGGTTGGTTCGGAAATGAATTGTGTGAGATCACAGGATACAGCAAATGCTTCTGCACTATGACCTGCGGGATTAGTAGTAGATGAAAATTGAAGCCAATTGGAGTTGTGGGCATTAAAATCTCTCAAAATTGAAATATCGCAAGATGAAAACTGTGATAAGAGGTAGTCTATTTTCAGACTAAGGTAATCAAAAAGATGTTGGAAGTTATCACTGGGAGACTTATACAAACAACAGTAGAATTTCACAAATTGGGGCCCAGAATGTTTGAACCAAATTCGTCAAATTTTTTCAAATTTGTTTTCCTGAGTGGACATGCTCTTACAACCTACGTTGTCCTTGGTATACGCACATACTCCGCCATTAAGGCGAAAGTTAGAGTGGAGGTTGTATCTGGAAAATTGCAGGGGAGACTTGTGTTCCTGATAGAAACAGAATGTCCGGTTGCATTTGTTCAAGGTGTTGGTGAACAGCATTAAGATCCGACCTGAGTCCTGCCCTCCCGGCATCCGAATGGGGCAGAATGTTATTCCTGGCAGATCTTTCTCTTCTTATGTTGCATGGACGAATTTTTGTGCCCCCCAGAATCCTTGGGACGGATCGATGTTGGTGGGTGGGCACCTCGCCCTACTCACCTGGGGTATAGCGTCTGTTTTAGAACTCGTTATTTTAAGGGTTTAGCCGTTAAAACGTCCCACTTGGCTAGTGGGTGTTGGTGAGTACATATGGAATAAAGGAGAAAGTGACCGGCAGCCCTTACCGAGCTCAGAAAATTTGAGCACCAATATCAAGGAGTCCTGTTGTTGAAATAATAATATTATAAGCAGTTGCTAAAAAAGAATACAATTAGTGAACGTGTAACATTACCTTTTCATTCTATTTTATAAGACAAAAAGCATTTCTTCTTTTCAAAACATGAAATCAATTACCCCGTCAATTATTTTCCATCAACATCTCTAAGCACACCCTAGTTTTACTACCTAATATACAACAGTCGCCATATTTACTAATATGGTCTCCATTAAAACCGGTGTGTTATTTATAAATTAAAAAGTACATAAATCAGCACCAGTTGTGGTACATCACAGATTAGAAGAGAACCTACTAGGTGGTGAGTTTCCAAAATACCTCTTATAACTACAACTGGTGTAGCGAAACCCAACAAATCTTAAACTGTCGGGTAATGACTAGAATTAAGAGAATTAGTAACTATTAGAGCGGTTCAATACCTCCAATTGGCGTTCTCACCCTTCTAATAACCTCATCCTCAAACATCCAAAATTGTGCAATCTTAATCGTTATAATTTCTTACCAACAGGTTGCGATACATCCAAGCTAACAAGTGATTCCATGCCTGAGGATCGTTCCTATCTTTGCTTAGGTGTCTTAATAGTTTTCGATTAAACATTATACGACAAAACTAACTTTAATGAACTATAGGTGACCTATAATTGACCCCTGTTGCACAAATTTAATGTGGTAGCTAGTAGTTGGAAAACTTTACTAAACCAGGATCACAAAGGACATCCTTTTATTTAAAGGATTAGGTAGGACTTCTAACATGGTTTATCATAATCATAACCGGGTTTCGTTCACATTATGCAATACATTACATTCTTGAACGTCCAAATGAATGTATCGAGTTCAGTCCAACTCACAGCGTACCACATCATTGTAAAACTATAGTAAGTAAAACTAAAGGAACAGAGAATAGGTACAAATGCATCGCTATGTTCTCCCCATAGTCAGCTTTAATACAGTTGATTGTGGATTTCAGAAGAGGAGGAAGTCGATTGTCTTACTTCCGGAGAAAACGTCACATCAGAAAAGACTTCTTTATAAAACTTTCCGCTAAACTACCACGGTTATTGTAAGAAAAATATAAAACAGCAGTTGTCATAGTAGCACATTCCTTTTACAGTTTTGAGAAATGTAAATTCCTTAGAAGTTACAGAAACTTCAACACTAGGTCAATAACTGTACCGGGAAATTTAGAAATTTTGAACATTAAAGAAAAATGTTTAATAGAATTGGAATAAGATCACGCTATCATCAAGTAAAAGTATGGTATCGGTAAAAATGCTCTCTTGAACTCTATCATTAAGTTTAAAGTGTCCAAATCATTATTGTTAAATTAGAGCATATTTGAATTAAAACAATATACCGGACATTAGCTGTGTGGTCACAATTAAAAGCAAAGGAGAGATTCATTAGTGTAATTTATTTTATAGTAATTTAGGATAAAAATAAGATCCCCATTTTCTGTCAAGAAATGTGAAGATTTAAAATTGCAATTTATATTTAATAAATTGTAACTAGGAAATAAGCCCGTTTCTGAAAATATACAAAGCATTTAACACAATAAACTGACACAAAAAATAGACAACGAATCAGGTGACTCTAATTATACCCACTGATACGCTATCAAAATAAAATGACCTCATCGATCTAGCCTTTATTTGCTGCGCAACTACATGATATATTGCTCTTATCCCAAAAAGCTATACCTGCTTCTTCTTGGACCAAAACTGAGAAAGTAATTTTTAAAGAGATTGAGTGAAACCCCCACGACTAAATAAATTTAAAAGTTGCTAATTATAGGAGGCTTCCACTTCAGTTAGATAATAATAGCCGTCAAATTTTTCCAAAATAACACAGGATTGATCCTACGCATGCTGATGTAAACATACTCCTCCACCACAATTAGCCAATGAAATGTGTTAAGCGATTAATAACAGTATTATCCTCATCTGCATTAAAAGATACTCTAAACATTACTGAAATGGCAGTTATGGCTCTCTGTTACCTGCTTCACATTATTTGCAATCTATACACACTTCCTGAATTGTTGTAGAGTAATTGATGTCTCCAATAAACTAGCCTTAAAATTATCCTGACCTTTACAAAATTATTCCATCGCTCGCAGTTGATTTGCAATTATTTGTTTGAAAATATTTATTATTCGATTTTCAAATCCAGATAAGGGTCAACTGCTTCCTCTGTATGAACACATCTCAATTTCGTAGTGATGCCAATAATATTCCATTAAGAAAAATTGATATTGTTTCCATTTCAACAGCCGCTACTAACGGCACTTTAATAATTCGTCCACGTTATAGATCTCTTCCCAAATCTATCGTAATTCTACTATGAAGATTCAGGGACTAGTTAAAGGTGACACCACCAACCCTGTAAGTTCAACTGCGAACAGTAACAGGAAAGAAAAAGGAAAAGGCCACGCATTTCATTTCCTCCCCAAGGGGAAGGGTGCGCTGCTCGAGCTTTCCGAGCTCCTTCAGCCACAATCATGGATTCCCAGCATATATACATACGTTACGTATATATGCATGGTGGGATTAAGGATGGGTGTGGTCAGGAAGGGATCGGAAGGAACGGAGTTAAGGTTCTGAGGGGGAAAATACTACCCCAGCATTCGCCTAAGTAGACGCACATGGTGTGCACATGTGTATGAGGAAAACCACCTGAAAAAACCTTATACAAGGTAGACGGTAACGAACCCATCGAACCCATTACTTCCTGAATGCTAAGAAGGTCGTGTCACCACTACGATACCAGCTCGGTAAATAGTAACAGTCGAAACACGTTATTAAATCCTCAACGACATTCGCAAAGTCACATATATCCTGGTCACTGCACCAATCTGTATTATACCCAGACTAGTCTAGCGACTGTACAACTCGGATGCAAAATCCAAGTTAATACGCAAACTTACATAAGCCAATTGATCGTTATGAGAAAGCAGGTAGGACCACTTACGTTGTCTGAAAGAGTTGTTACGGGATATATGCGTTTCGGTTATCTAAAGGAGAATAAAATAAAGATAACATAATAAAAGACAGTATATAAGTTTATAAGCAAGTGCAATATAGTTCTGCTGTCTTTATTGCGTATAAGGAAAATAAGGACCAACGAAAAACCTTATTGCATACTTCAACAAGAATAATAACATAAATAAAATACAAGTACTAGTTATAAATATAAAAATCAATGCGTATATATATTTTAAGGTTATTGAATTCCTATCACTCTACTATAACCTTAATAAATTAATGTGGTAAAAATTTAATCCAGGCGTGTATTTAAAAAATGGTGATGACCAGGTTATACAGTTAGCTAACTGTAGTATAAGCATAAACATCACTATATGTCAAAGGTCTGCATTTACAATTAATCAACCAAAAGGTAACATATTGCATACCTGTACTAGAAGAACGTGTGTCCGAACAAATTTAGGAAGTACCTACTTTTAAGTACTAAGCAACTTGCTTTGGAGAAGGGATTCTTAAACGGGATTATGGCTAAAAAGTAGCATTTTTAAACTGATTATTACAAAAGTGTGCGGTTGACCGTAACTTTCCATTACCTGTATTATTTACTGACTTGGCTGGCAAGTTTGATCAAAAAATGGAATACTTAATTCTTACAACATTCATAGATAGTAAAATAAAAATTAAATCTATGCTAGGTAATTACCATAATTGGTCTTTTAATGATGGGACATGAACTAATCAGAACAACACACTGATAATTTTTGGAGAAAAATTTGCACGGCGCATATGCTGACTTGAATCTCGTAAATTACCATATATGGGAACATTTTAAACAAATCGTCTATTCCGTGTCTGTCAACAACATGCAAAAAGTTGAAATTCTTTACATTAGGTATTGATTATTAAGTAACTATTTGGGATACTGCACCTAAGTTTGAAATTTTATATACACGCTTACTAATATGCGAGACAGAGACAGCAAGCAGAACAGACGCCCAAGATCGCATTTTACCACCATCAGATGACAGTGAAAGCGGAGTAGTCGCTCAGTGGCACAATCTTCTGATACCAGGACTAACTTGTATTGCAGGACAGACGTCTAGTGATCCCATTACTCCGCTGTCGACCAGACAGAAAGTCTCCTCCAGGCTCTCCTAGAGACCAACAGATGTTTTATATTTGTATTTTTCCTCATAAATGCTACAGTGCAAAAAGTAGCATTAAATTGATCTATTAACTTTTAGGAATTTTTTAGCTCGATAGAAAGACAACTTTTATTTTGTTTCATCCTGTATATTATATGGTGAAATTCTCTTCATAATTTCCGTATAAAACCTGTTTCAAAGGCAACGGAGGGTCGCACTCCTAAGGATATACATATTAATTAACTATAGAATTAGAACTATTTTTAAATGTACAAGAAAGATAAAAGAACATTTAAAATCACCTAAAGATGCTTAAAATCCATCATTAGCTTCTGGAATATATAAGGTATCTTGTTCTTGTGGAAAAGTACACATTGCACCACGTAACGTACTTTTTGCGCTAGACGTAAAGAACATATTAGATTTTTAGATTGAATGAACCAGAGAAATCTGTCATAGCTCACCAAGCATTAAACAATCTAAACTATAATATTTAATAATATGAAAATTTCATCAAGGAAAACTCATTATGTTCACTTACACCGTGAAGTTCAAATACATAAACACCCGAATAATTTATGGAGGAAAGAATAAAATCTCAGGTTTGGACACCTTGTAATTAAAAAAAAACCACTTACCAACAACTTTGAACCTACACCATGTTTTGATTAAATTTTGTTCAATTTGTAGTTTGATTGTGATATTTTTCATTGTTAGCTTTCAAGGCAGTTAATATCACTTAACCTATTAAAGGTCTAACTAATCATTACTAAAATAAAATTATATTCCGTAGTTGTTTTTTTCATATACCTTTCCTAACTATTGTAGCAGACTTACATTTATGTTTTCAGATTTCATATATTTATTTGACATCCTAAAAGATTTTCAAAAACTATCAAGATAATTGTACCAGTACCTGACACTTTTAGACAATTTAGATTTACACATAAATTTCACAAACATTACATTTAGAAGCCAAATTACGTGTATATTAAAGTTAATTCTTGTGCGTTAAAAATTTAAAAATTACAAAAATCAACTAGTTTTCTAAAAAATAACAAAAATATTAGAACGTGTTTATGCTCCAATGCATGACAGTAAAAATTTAGAATATTTCTAAAGATGACTTTTTGTCCCTATAAGTGACAGTTTCGATAGCTTGATAATATCAAAGTGTGCGAGATAAATAAAAATAAAAGAAGAAACAGAACGCAGTAAATAAAATAGCATTTTAATTAAGCTTATACTAAAGTACAACCTAAACAATGATTTGTGTAAAAAATACGCTACTTAGGTATATTTTTCAGAAGTCTATTTATAAAAAATACTCCTCTGGAGTTTGTAACAAACTTCAAACGTGTTGTTAATAATTCACCTCTCTGTAGGAAACCAACGTGCATTTCGTGCAATGTGTGCTGCATATCATAGCTGCATAAAACATAATTTACTTATTTCAAGTGAAACCTTCCACGCATATCGTTTGCACATTCAGTTCAGACATGTTCTCAGATTTTAATTACAACCTTTTCATTATACCATATATGATCCTTTACTTCAAGCCAACGCCAGCTCATTCTACGACTCTGTATCATGACAAGTACAATTACTTCACCTTCTTCTTGCTTCTTTAAAGGATTACTCCTGTTCCTTTCCCACCATTACAGCGATTCTCTCCATCTCCCTGCTGGTCTTCCTGGGAACCGTTTTCCTCTTGGAGAGCTGTCTCCTGGCTCGGGCTATCCGATTCTCTCGCATTCTCTGAATGTGATTGTTCCATTCTCGTCTTCTTGTTACTATCCACTCGTGTATTGGTTGTATGTTGCACTGACCTCTTATGTCTTCAGTTCGTACTCTCTCAGCGTTTTCCCTGGTATCTTCCTTAACGTTTTCAACTCCGCTGTTTCAATGATTTTAGTATTGGTCGTGTCGTAGATTTATAAATCCTACTATTGACTTCTGTATTTATATATTTGTTAGTCCATACTGTACTATTCAGTGCGCCAGATATCTTGGCCGCCTTTATTACTTGCGGCATTACCTGTTGATTGGGGTTGCCATAGCTTACTATATTAAGTCCTAAGGAATTGAAAGAGGATACTTGTTCTATTGTGTCGTCCTGAATTGTATCTTACATTTTACAGGTCCGTGCTTATCGTCATGCTTTTGGGTTTTTATGTTGATATCGTCAAACTATATTTGCGATATGCTTCCTCTGTTTTCATTAGTAATCGCTGGAGCTAGTCTTTGCTTTCTGCTATCAACATGGCATCATCAGCATAGCAAACAATTTGTATATCTTTATTCTGCATTTTGTACCCTTCCATTGTCTTCACCTCTTTAATTGATTCGACCATTACAATGTTAAATAGTAGGGGGTTTAAAGAGTCCCCATGTCTAATTTCAGCTGTTGCTTCCATAGGCCCGTTTACTTTAATCGTGACTTTATCGTTTTTGTATCTGTCCTGTATGTTTTATTATTTCATTTGCCACTTGTCTTTGTTTCAGTATCTGTATCACATCTTCTAGTAGGATTGAGTCAAATGCTTTTTGCAAATCTATCATACACATGAATGCTGGTTTATTATACTCCAATGTTTTTTCTATTATTTGTTGTATTACGAAGATGGCGTCAGTGCAATATCTCCCCCTTCTAAATCCTTGTTGTTCATCGGTTAGTGTTACGGCGTTTTCTATTATATCTTTTATTGCTATTGCCGTTAATTTGAGTGTAGTGTATAGGGTAATTCACTGGTAGTTACCTGACGTTTGTTCATCACCTTTCTTAAAGATTGGTATGACAATACTATTCTGTCATATTTTAGGTATCCCCTGTTCTTTGAATATTTTTTGTAATTAGTTCTGATAATTCATTTTTAAGTTCCTCGCCTCCATATTTTAAAAGTTCGTTGTATCCTAGGGACTTTCTATTTTTTAATTTTGTTATTTGTGATGTTATTTCTTCTAAAGTTATCGCTTGTTCTTCATTTATGATTACTGATTCTTGATCTTCGTCTTGTATGTCTATCATATCTGGTTCTTTGTACAATTCCTTGAAGAAGTTCGCCCATGCTACCGAGTTAATGCCATTTATTTCTATTCCATTTCTATTTCATCTCGGCTGTGCTACTTCTTATTACTCCCCATACCTGTTTTTGTGTGCTATAACTTTATTCCAAGCCTCGTCAACCTTGTCCGTTATTAATATATTTTCCTCTCTAATATGGTTTGCTGTATAATGATTTTAGACTTCAGATCGTTTCGTCTTGTAACAGTTCTATCTTCAGTTTTCCTTCTCGGTCCCCCTGTTCTTCTCATTGATTATATTTCGGTGACTTCATTCGTAGTTTTCCGAGAACCAGCCTGAGTCCGCTACTTACATCCGCTGAGTTTAACGTTCTTATGCTTAATATTTGTTCTGGTTTTATTGCTCTATTACATATTATGTAATTAATTGTAGACTGTAATACGGTCGTACATGTGTACTTGTATTTAGTTGGGAGGTCAAAATATCTGTTACATAGTCTTAGATTATAGTCTGCACATAGTTGTATTAGCAGCTCTCCGTCCTGATTGACTGCTTCTTCGTTAAATCTTTGTTTCATCCCGTTTTTTATCTCATTTCCAATTCAGGCGTTTAAGTCTCCCATTAATATTGTTCTTTCTGTCCCCTGTATCATTGACATTTCCTTGTCTAATTCTTCGCAGAAATCTTTTCTTTCTTGCTTTGGTTTTGTGTTCTCTGGTGCATACACCGCAAGTATGGTTAATATATCTCTTTCTATTTCTAGAGTTACTTTTAGCAGCCTTGATGAGACGTACTTAATTTTCCTTATACTGTTTGCGTACCTTTTATGTATCAGCATTGCCACTCCTTCCTTGCCTCTTTATTCCTTACTGACTCCATTGTGGATCAAGATACATGAGTTGTATTGTCGTGTACCTTGTCCCTTCTTGTTTGTTTCTGTTAATGCACAAATGCCGATCCTATTCCTTTCCATCACCATCACAACCTCGTGACCTTTTGTATTCCATCCATTTACATTCCAGGTAGTTTCTTCTTTTTGATTCTTCTTTCCATGCCTCCAGTCTAACGTTCTTAGACCTTTGTCCATTTCCTCGCAGGGTCGTTACCATTCTATCAGTCCGAGTTCCGAGGCAATCTTTCTTGTTGTATTCCATAATTAATGTTTAGTTGTGTGTTCGCTGCGCCTTTGATGAAATCATTTGCCGTATTCATAGTCCATTGTCCTTGCTAGGTCGGTTGGTTTTATTAGCATTATTATTTATTTTATTTTACGGAGGATAGTTTGTTAGTCTGACCCTCCAACCCTCCTCCTTTATCCGGGCTTGGGACCGGAAATAGGTCGCTGAGCTTCTCAATCCACCCAACTACCTGCAGGCGGAGTTCATTACTTCACCAGGAAAATATTTTACATCATATCCCACGACGACGTAGTCATGCACTTTATGTTTTGTATACGTTTTGCTTGTCTCACTTGTTTAATCCTTTGTGACATTGGCGATGTTTGAAACTAGCTCGTCATCTTCAGAACTTTTAATCACCAGATTCAGATAATAATTGATCAATTTTCTTAGTGGTTGCTTGTTTATTACATAGCGTAGAAATAGGAAAGCCAAATTTTGCTTTGTAGGACTCACTTAACTAACATACCTTCTTCTTTAGGAGAAAAAAATTGTTGCTAGTCCCATTTTATAAGATTCTGGATATTTTCCTTTAAACTTATAAAGTAGGGTGATTTAGGGTGCTTTAAAATGGGTAGCAGCATTTCATTTCGTACTGCGGCAAGAGCATCTTGCACAGCGTTTTCTATATATTGCAGAATTTTTGTTGGGGTCATTTCTGAAAAAAGGTACCATTTAATAAATACTTTCCTATGTCTATTTGTAACATAATATTTGCGTCAATAGAATTATATCACATTATAATATGATATTATTATAACTAAATTTCTTTGATGTAACTGTCTCTCTATAGTTAACAGCGTTTCGCCGAACGCTGTAACGCGGTTGTGTTAACTCGAAATCGGCTGGGATGTAAATAACGAAGATCCTTGAAACAAATGTACAATTTTTTATTAGTTCGATAGTAGATTATAAATCATAGTCTTTGGTTTGCAGTAGTTTCATGATCGGATTAATACAATTTAAGGTTGTATACCAAATTACAAATACAATTTAATACAGTGCAACAGGCCAGAAACCTCATTTCTTATAGAAGTGTCGATTTCAGTATCGTCAAGAATACTTAATAAAGTATCGTAAATACTTCCCTATTGATACCTTAAGAGTTTCAGAGCTTTTACTCGACTTTCCTAACGAATATAACTCAGTGGCTGTACAGTTAATCCTTTAACATATATTAATAATATGACTCATCTGAAGGTTGACGAAGTAAACTTGTGCTTTGATTTATGTGAACCTTGCGATATGGCAGGCTCACGTTCCATTAATATAAGTTATTTGACTGTAATCTCATTATATTTAAAATTTACATCAGTTCTACATACATTAGACAAAATTTAAATCGATTGGGGCTTGTATCTCGATACCTCAGTTGGTTAGAGCGCTGGTCTAGTAAAGTAGATGTTGTAGGTTCAATTCCTACTCGCGGTAAACTTTTTATTTATGTATTGAATAAAATTAATAATAATTAAAAAAAATCGTAGTATAGTCATTAGTCATTAATTGCAAATACCTTTTAGATCCAGTTATTAACGCTTAGCTGGCATAAATTGATTCGAAGAAACTACATAAAAAATAATTATACCAACTTATCTTAAAAATGAATCCCACTTTTCTACAACACAGTAAGTAATTGCATAAATAAAGCGAATAAGTCTCCGTTTTTGCTTTTATAATAGGGGTATTAGAAAAATATCGAAACAGATAAAATCCTGTGCGCAGGATATATATATATATATATATATATATATATATATATATATATATATATATATATATATATATATATATATATAGGGTGCGGCATTGGTGCGTCGAAGTACGATATATCCGTTATTAAAGGAGATATCAAAAAAAGTTATTTACAAAAATTATAGGCAACTTCAAACTTCACAATATAAAACTGTTTTCCTATTTACAGGGTATTACATATTACTAGGATGAACCAAACATACTTTTTTTTAAATGGGACACTATATATTATTTCAAATTTAGATTAAGCTCGTCTACCCCATACTTCCAATATGGGGTTTGATTACGTTATAGAGGGTATTTCAAAAGTTATGGTCAATTGTACACGAAAATCATTCTCATATCAACGTCCTGTATACCCTAGACAGAACAACCTAACAATATTTATTTCCAGGCATAACTTTTTGACATTGGTACTGTGTTACGAGAAAGTGCTATTTCTTTATTATTGTACCAATTGAATATAGAGCGCGCCAAAACTCGAACACATAATTTTGTCAATTTTTTCAAATGAATCACCCTGTATTTTATTTTAAAAAGTGAAAATACACTTTATGTTCTTTCATTTTTATCAAGTACTCCCCATAGCTAAAATCGTTAATTTCTGACATATTTTCAATTTAATAACAGATAGAGATTTTTTTAAAAATTTCATTCAATGAAAATATTATTATTATTATTATTATTATATTCATGTTATTTTTGTTTATACGTTACTATGTCATTTTAGGCAAACTATTATTGTAATAGTTAGTTTTTATGTCAATAATATATATATATATATATATATATATATATATATATATATATATATATATATATATATATATATATATATATATATATATATATATATATATAGGCGAATCTTATCTAATCCGCCAAAATTAAAGAAGTACTAGAACTCATCATTCTAAGCAAAAAAGTTCATATGTGCATGGGTCCGGAAATGCTTCGTTTCCGAGATACAGGGTGTCAAAGTTGAAAAAAAAAATCGCGTTTTCTTCAATATCTTTCGACTGTTTCGAAATAGTTTCATGAAATTTCGTATACGGGGTTTTTTTCGGATGACAAATTCAAATTTGTGGTCCATTCAGTTGTGGTTTCTAGAGGGCGCCAGCGGCAACCATTTCGACCACTTTAAATCTTTGCAACTTTTTTGTGCTACACTGCATGCCATTTTGGACTAAAAAAATCGATTCTCCTGTCTTTTCTGCTACAAAAAGGTATATCTTAGGGAAGTCGCTAGGAGCAACCCTTTCCGAGAAAAAGACATTTATAACTCACAATGTTTATTTATGTAAAACTAACTTTTGTATGGAGCACTAAAATATCCAACATTAAAAAAAGCAAAAGAAAAAAAATTAATATTAAAAGTATACATGTTGTATGTCTAGGCATTCTATCGTATTTAATTGTGGATTTTTTATTAAAATTTTATTATCAATGAACGCAAAGAGACAGATAAGTACATAAGTAAACAAGTAAGTTACTTAGTAACAATTAAAAATTCCTATTGATAAACCTGTCAAAAAAACACCCTCCGAAAATGTGTATGCATCATGAGTTTTAAAAGCGTTTTTCTCGGAAAGGGTTGCTCCTAGCGACTTCACTAAGATATACCTTTTTTTAGAAGAAAAGATAGCAGAATCGATTTTTCTAGTCCAAAATGGCATACAGTGTAGCAAAAAAAATTGCTACGATTTAAAGGGGTCGAAATCGTTGCCGCTGGCGCCCTCTAGAAACGACAACCAAAAAAACCCCGTATACGAAATTTCATGAAACTATTTCGAAACAGTCGAAAGATATTGAAGTAAATGCGATTTCTTTTTTCAACTTTGACACCCTGTATCTCGGAAACGAAGCATTTCCGGACCAATGTACATATGAACTTTTTTGCTTAGAATGATGAGTTCTAGCACGCCTTTAATTTTGGCGGATTAGATAAGATTCACCCTGTATATATATATATATATATATATATATATATATATATATATATATATATATATATATATATATATATATATATATATATATATATATATATATATATATATATATATAATATATTATATATATAATGTGACAAATTATTATAAAAAATTCAAAAAACATCGGTTATTAAGACAAAATTCTTACATAATTAATTAATTTCATAATAAATGTTCAGTATGTCCACCGAAAATATCAATACAGCATTGCAGTCGATCTTCAAATTCTCGACTGACATTTCTTAACATTTCTATATTAATACTCTGGAATGCATACAGGTTTTCTTATAAAATTAATTATTATTCAGAAATTCCAAAAATTGAATACTCAAATTCTACATTAGGAATTTTTTTGCAGCTTAATTGGTGTTTAAAATCTATATGTAGGTATTTTTATATATATCATTGAAATATACAGTTGTTTCAGAAGTAATTCTTAAAAAAACAAAAATTGCTTCTAATAAAACCCCGCTCTCCGCTACTGAATTTTACCCAAAATGTAAACCAGCTTAAGTACGAAATTTGAAGTACGTACGTAGTATACATCCCAATACACCTACCTATTATGTTGTATGGAAGGTAAAAAAAAGGAGGCCGTAGTCGCTCCTATGAGTAACAAATCATAGTCAGTATTGACAGAAATTGTATTATGTATCGTGTAAAGGTAATCATTGAATTGGTTTCTCCAGAAGCATCGGACCCCCCAAATGTAAAATTTTTCATCAAATATATAAACTACCGCACTGTATGAAGTATTATGTGATCACTATTTTTACAGTTTCAAGGCAATTATTAAAAATGCTACTCACATAATAATTATATTTAACAAAAATATGAGATAATATATTATCATTACCTTGTGACAAACCTTAATAAAAATAATGTAGTAATTTGCAAGTAAAAATTAATTAAAAGGCCAAATTACATTTTTTTTTCAAATAAAGTAATTTGGATTTTACCTACAATTTGTTACAGCTTGCTACAGCTATTTGAGTCATGATGGCAATAATGTACTTGCAGGAAAAATCTATTATTAACACAATACATTGTATAAACGTAAACTGTAATACTGTATATTAAGTGTCAATTATTTATAAGAAAAGCAGGTATTCAAAAAATAAAGATTAAGTGATAAAATTAATGGTAAGTATAGGTGTCTGCTTAGTGCTATTACTACTCAGCCATAGATGGCAAAACAGGTACAAATATTTTTTTAATCAATAAATGCAAGGAATAAATTATCATTATGAACATAGCAATAAAAAATAATAAATAACAATCGCTGACACATATTGCAGATATTTAAGTTGTTAAAATGACTTAATTATTTTACAATTTCTTTGTCACAGGAGTAATCGTTATCTAAATTACGTAAGCTAATATTTATGTTTACAAATTGTTGTAAAACGTACATTCAAATATTTGAGAAAATTTAAATTACTACAGCTATTACAAACATTTTTTATTTATCTTGTACATTTGTTATAAACGAGTTTTCTGGTTGAGTAATAAGTTTTAAAATAGTACACGGGGATTTTCCCATTATCGAAAGAGGTCTTGATCTTATAATGTTTGTTGTTTTCAAGATGGTAAATTGGGGATTTACATTTATTATTGAAGTAGTACGTGATAAGAGTAACTAAGGAGAAACGTACCGTCACGTTTAATTTACATTATTATATATACTCCATTTCAACTACACCATATTTATAAACATCGTTGAGTAATATTCACAAATAATTTTGAAAATAGTAGGTAATAATCTGTGATATCGAATGAGTGGATTAAAGAGGGATAAATTTTTATAACATCTCCAGACATTAACCTTACGCACAATTTCTTTTCGATATTACTCAAGAACTGAATTCTAATTAAACTAAAATATTTCAATGCAAAACAAAATATCTGGTGTGGGACACCACACAACCTTCGAACCTACAAACTGTAAATTATAAGATATGAAATAATCTTAATAACCTTTTTTTAATGATAATTATGTAACCTATTTTATAATAAGTTAATTATTAAAATATACAACATTGTAAAAATAAAAATACTAACCTACGTCAAACAGACGTTTAAAACTTCATGTATGACATGACTTAATAGGTAGACATCTAGATACTAATTTAAAAAATTAAAAGAAATAATTTTAATTATAATTTCTTTAGGGTAACTATGCAATTTCTTTTTTATACGTCCATAACGAAAACAGATTGTAAAAACAAAAAATAATCTGTCAGAATGACGTTTAAAACTTGATGTCAGATAGATATTAATATACAGTGTGTCCAAAATTGGTCTGAGCAGTATTGCTATCTTGGAAACTATAAGAGATCGAAAGACGGTTAAATGGAGAAAGTTTTAGAGATTTTTAAACCCACTAAAATGCCATTCTGAAAGGTTTTCTCAAATATTTTTCAAAATGTTCGAAAAAAACTGAAAATCGACAATTTTTATTTTTAGCTATATCTCTTTTATTTGAACAGATATAAAAAAATAAATCACACTTTGCCATTGCTACTTTTTATCCTCTGTTGATTGGTGACAGAAAAAATTAATTCGACGTTTCGTGGATTAAAGACCATCATCAACCTTATTTTTTCATATAGGGCGGTAATTAGCTAATGGTATAAAATGATTCCTTTTTTTATTCTAAATCCAACGATATATAACACTTAATGATAATTCGATGTTTCCACCCTTCATTCTTGACAGTTTCAAATATTTCTTTGTTTTATGAAACATTTTTGAAAAAAAAAAAAACAAAACTACCAAAGCAATTTATTCTGCAAATGTACATTTATTTCAACTTATAATTCATAATAGCACGTTTCGACTCATCAAAAGCATTATCAAGTAATCTCTTATGAACAGTAGCTACCTATTCGTAGATAACTATTTATTACGATGTCGAAAAAGCCTTTCCAAACCTTGTCTTAAATCTCTTTTATTAAGTTTAAATTTAAGTAACCACCTAACAATACATTTACTTCAAGTGAAAATATTTAGAAAAATGTGAAAAATCCTATCAAAACACTTAAAAATTAACTACAGCTAAATAATGAATTCGATTATTGTAAATTTCTGGTAGTAGGCTTTGATGAGTTTAAAACAATTATTGTATAACAATAATGTTATCTGTCAAAAGACTACAATAATTTCTCACATTTCAATGAACATTGTTTGAAAATGGCGTTAAATTATTCTAACGAAGAAAATCTTGATATATTAGTGTGCTATATCAAAAATGGAAGAAATGCTACCATAGCCAGTGATGACTATCTTCAAATGTACCCCGAAAGAAGACAACCTGGCAGAAATCATTTTAATAATGTAGTAAAAAATTTAATAGAATTTGGAAGTTTTGAAAAACTACGTTCAAAAAAGTATGCGATCGATAATGAGAATCGTAACGGAAACATTTTGGAATATTTTGACGAAAATCCGAAATCTTCAGTGTGAAATTGTGGCACGGAGTTTCATATTCCAAAATCCACTGTACAGAATGTTTTGAAAGTTGTTAAATATCATCCTTACAAGACAACAACTGTACAAGGCCCACAAGAAGGTGACTTTGACAGGAGAATCGAATTTTGTAATTGGTACTATCGTAAATGTCAAGAAAATTTCTCTGATAAAGTTGTATGGACATATGAGACACGTTTTACCAACTGTGGAGTCTTCAATAAAAAAAATCATCATTACTGAGCCCGTG
>JARFJB010000156.1:2710000-2722500 GCA_036346205.1 Vesta saturnalis
AAGACACACAGACACACAGACACACAGACACACAGACACAGACACACAGACACAACAGACACACAGACACATAGACACACACAGACACACAGACACACAGACACAAGACACAACACAGAACACAGAACATAAACAGACACACAGACACAAGAACACAGAACAAAGACACACAGACACAAGACACAGAACACAGACACAGAACACAAACACAACACACAACACAACAAGACAAGACACAAGACACACAGACAAGACAAGACACACAGAACAACAAGACAACAAACAAGAACAAGCAACAGAACACAGACACAGACACACAGAACACAGACACAAACCCAAGAACAAACACAGACACAGACACAGACAACACAGCACACAACCACAGCCACAGACACACAGACACACAGACACAAACAGACACACAACACACAGAACACAGACAACGACACAGACACAGAACAACACAGACACAGACACAGGAACACAGACCACAAACAAGACACGACACACAAACACAGACACAGAACACAGACACAGACACAGACACACAGACACAGAACACAGACACACAAAAGACAACAGACAACAACACACAACACACAGAACAAACACAGACACAGACACAAGACACAAACACACAACACACACACAAAACACAACAAGACACCAGACACAGACACAAACACACAGCACGCCCAAAAAGACACGCCGCACAAAAAAAAGGACAAGACCCAAACACGGCCCAAAAAAACAACCGCCAAGCACAGAACAGAACCAAGCACAAAAACCAAGACACACAGACAAGACACAAGAACAGACAACCACAGACACAGACACAGAACACAGACACACAGACAACAGACACACAGACACAGACACAGACACACAAGACACAGACACAAGACACACAGAACACAGACACACAGACACATAGACACGACACACAGACACACAGACATACAGACACACAGACACACAGACACACAGACACATAGACACACAGACACATAGACACAAACAACAGACAAGACACAGACAACAGACAAGACAATAGACACAAGACACAGAGACACACAGAACACAGACACACAGACACATAGACACACAGACACAGACACACAGACACACAGACACAAGACAGACACACAGACACAGACACACAGACACAGACACAGACACACAGACACACAGACACACAGACACAGACACAGACACACAGACACAGACACACAGACACACAGACACACAGACAGACAGACACAGACACAAACACACAGACACAGACACAAACACACAGACACAGGACACAGACACACGACACACAGACACATACACACAGACACAGGACACAGACACAGACACACAACACACGGACACAGGACACACACAGAGACACAGACAGACACAGACACAGACACACAGACACACAGACACAGACACACAGACACACAGACACAGACACAGACACAACACACAGACACACACACAACACAACACACAGACACAGACACAGACAAGACACAGACACACAGAACACACAGACAAGACACAAGACACAGACACACAGACACACAGACACACAGACACAACAGACACAGACACAGACCACAGACACAGAACACAGACACAGAGACACAGACACACAGACACACAGACACAGACCAACAGACACAGAACACAGACACACGACACAAAGAACACAGACACAGACACATAGACACACAGACACAGACACAGACACACAACAACACACACACACACACACACACACACACACACACACACACAGACACAAGACACAAGAACACAGACACACAGACACATAGACACAGACAAGACACAGACACACAGACAACAGACACACAGACACAGACACACAGACAACACAAGACACAGACACAAGACACAAACACAGACACAGACACAAGACACAGACACAAACACAGACACACAGAACACAGAACACAGACCACAGACACAGACACACAGACACACAGACACAGACACAGACACACAGACACACAAACACACAGACACACAGACACACAGACACACAGACACACAGACACACAGACACACAGACACACAGACACAGACACATAGACACATAGACAACACACAGACACAAGACACACAGACACACAGACACACAGACACACAGACACATAGACACACAGACACATAGACACAGACACACAGACACAGACACAGACACACAGACACACAGACACACAGACACACAGACACACAGACACAAGACATACAGACACACAGACACACAGACACACAGACACACAGACACAGACACACACACAGACACACAGACACAAGACACAGACACACAGACACAAGACACAGACACAGACACACAGACACAGACACACAGACACACAGACACACAGACACACAGACACACAGACACAGACACACAGACACACAGACACACAGACACAACACAGACAACACACACACACACACACAGACACAGACACACAGACACACAGACACACAGACACAAGACACATAGACAGAGCAGCACAGACACACAGACACACAGACACAGACACAACACACAACACACAGACACAACACACAACACACAGACACACAGACACAGACACAACAAACACAAGACACAGACACAGACTAGACACACAGACACAGACAGACACACAGACGCACAGACCAAGACACAGACACAAGACACACAGACACAGACACAAACGGACACAGACACAGACACACAGACACAGAACACAGACACACAGACACACAGACACAAGACACAGACACACAGACACAGACACACAGACACACAGACACACAGAACAAGACACACAGACACAGACACACGACTAACAGACACACGCACAACACACAGACACAGACACACAGACACAGAGCACACAGACACACAGACACACAGACACACAGACACAGACACACAGACACAACACACAGACACAGACACAGACAACACAGACACACAGACACACAGACACAGACACACAGACACACAGACACAGACACAGACACACAGACACACAGACACACAGACACAGACACACAGACACACAGACACAGACACACAGACACACAGACACACAGACACATAGACACACAGAACATAGACAACACATAGACACACAGACACACAGACACAGACACAGACACAGACACACAGACACAACATAGACACAAGACACACAGACACGACACACAACACAGACACACAGACACAGACACGACACACAGACACACGACACACAGACACACAGACACAGATCACAGACACACAGACACAGACACACAGACGACACTGAGACATCACAGACACAGAGCACATCAGACACACAGACAGCATAGACACAGACACACAGACACAGACAGGAACAGACACAGGCACTAGACCATCAGACACACAGACACATGACACAGACACACAGACACAGATACAGACAGACACACAGACACATAGACACAGACATAGACACAAATACAGACACATGGACACAAGACACACAGACAGCACAAGACACTACAGACACAGACACAGACACACAGACACACAGACATAGACACAGACAAGACACAGCAGACACACAGACAAGACACACAGACACACAGACATAGACACACAGACACAGACACACACAGACATAGACATACAGACACACAGACACACAGACACACAGACACACAGACACAGACACAAGACACACAGACACAGACACACAGACACAGACACAGACACACAGACACAAGACACAGACACACTAGACACACAGACACACATAGACACACTAGACACACAGACACACAGACACACAGACACACAGACACTACAGACACAAGACACAGACAATAACACAGACACAAGACATAGACAGACACAGACACACAGACACACAGGCACACAGACACAGTAACACACAGACACACAGACACACAGACACACAGACACAGACACACAGACACAGACACAGACACAGACACAGACACACAGACAAGACACACAGACACACAGACACACAGACACACAGACAACAGACACAGACACAAGACACAAGACACACGACACACAGACACACAGAACACACAGACACACAGACACACAGACACAGACACACAGACACAGACACACAGACAGACAGACAGACACACAGACACACAGACACACAGACACACAGACACACAGACACACAGACACACAGACACACAGACACACAGACACATAGACACACAGGCAAGCAGACACGCAGACACACAGACACACAGACACACATCGTGCGGTATCGGTCTCCATTAATTGTTACAGCTTGTCCTGCCTCATCCTCAAAAAAATAAGGATCGATGACCCTACACGCCCAAAATCCACACCAAACCGTCACTCTCTGCGAATGCATTTCTCTTTCATGAATCGATTGAGGATTTTCTGATCCCCAAATACGGCAGTTTTGCTTATTGACAAACCCATTTAAATGGAAGTGGACCTCATCGCTGAAAATGATTTTCCTCGCAAAGCCGTCGTCCTCCTGCTGCCTTCTCAGAACCCAGTCATCAAATTCTCGTCTCCTTTGGTGATCAGGCACCTTAAGTTCGTGGGTTAATTGGATTTTGTAGGGATGGTAATGAAGATCCTTCACAAGAATTCACCGCAGTGAAAAATACCCTATGCCCAATTGTTGGGAACGACGTCGAACCGATTTCTGTTCGCTATTATTGACACTATCACGAACTACAGCAATGTTTTCAACAGACCGGCCAGATCTAGGACGACCAGAATTTTTTATGTTGTGTTGATCCTGTTTCAATAAACTTTGTCATAAGTGTGTACACTGTTGATTCATTCATTCCATTTTTTTTTGACGAACGCCTATGAACGTCGCATCCATTTTTTGTAGTAGTTTGATGATTTATCTAACTTTTTTGGCTCTTGTAAACTTTTGATTTGATGCTTCCTTTATGACATACTTTTAGTTATTCGACTAGGTGTTGCGATTTTTTTAACAGTTTTTTTATTTTATTAATCAGAATAAATTCATAATAATAACTTAAAACAATCAATTGTGCTAATAATTATAATACGAAGTTGGATGCAAATAATTAAATTAAATGTTCGATGTGTTCACTGCCTTCGCGAATGCACCTTCTGGCTCTTTTTGTAACTGAAAACCGAATATTTTGGAAAATATTCGGTTTCAATCTAAATACCTCTGCACCTTCTGCGATGCGATCCCTCAATTGATTTTGATTTATTATTATTTATTATGCAAAATAAATTTAAAAATAGGCTTAAAGTTTGTAACAATATCTGTCAATTACTTCTCTTGTGTTTTAGCTTTATTTGCGACGGTTCCAAAGATATTTGAGTTTGAAAATTCGGCTTATTTTTAGTTTTTTCTAAATAACTACGAAATTCTGCCCAATATTGCTAATTTAACCGACTCTGTAACTGTTATAATAACAAAGTTACCCATAGAAGCTTAGTTAAAAATAAATTCATAATAATGGCTTAAAACAATCAGTTGAGTTAATAATTCAAAAAAATACAAAAAAAAATTTATGTTCGATGCGTCCACAGCCTTTGCGATTGCACCTTTTTATTTTTTTAAATAATTGAAAACCTAATATTTTTTATACGTCTTGTCAAATGTGTGTCAAATTAATCGCTGTAAAGATTTCGAATGACTATAGAGTTCAAACGCTAAACTGAATAATAAGGTATGGCCAATAGAGAGAATATTTTGGAATTTTCTGAAATGACTGATATGATTTTAATTATGGGTAAGATTTCAAATAAAATCTGTAGATTGTACATTTTGAATAATCATTCTCACTTTAGGAAAATGTGATTCTAATGCTAGTTTAGCTTCAGGGTGTTATGCAGAAATGTATCCAAATCGGTATCACCCAAAAAGGAAATTTTTCTTAAGTTTAGTACGCCGCCTAAGAGACAGTGGAAAATTCAAACAACAACGAATAGGAACATGTGGACGGCCACGTAAAATTACACCAAATCAAGACGAACAAATTTTGCAAATAGTTGAACAAAATCCGGGTATTAGTACTAGGATTATAGCTCGACAGATTGGAAATGATGTAAATTCGACAGAGGTGCGTAGAATTTTAAAACGTCACTCATTACATCCATATCATGTGCAGGAGTACAGAACTTATTCCCGCAGGTAAGACACATCTTTTGCAACTGGCTCTGTAATGAAAATAACCGTAACCGTCGGTTTGTTAGATCCATTTTATTTTCGGATGAAGCTACCTTTACGCGAAATGGTATAACGAATATCCACAACTCCCATGTTTGGGCAGATGAAAATCCAAGAGCTCTTGTAGAGACCAGTCATCAAGTAAATTTTAAAGTAAACGCGTGGGCAGGAATTTTAGACAATTTTCTTTTAGGTTCGGTATTTTTCTCACCAAACTTAAATGCCGAACATCTTTAATTTTTTTTACAAAATGAGTTTACAAATTTACTTGATGACGTACCTATAGCTATTCGTCAAAATACGTGGTTTAAACTTGACGGAGCTCCGCCACATTATGGCAATAATGTTCGGAACCACTTGAACCAATATTTCCCTAATTACTCGATTAGTCGGGGACAGAATGCACCTATTCATTGGCCACCTGGTTTCCCCGACTTAAATCTACTGGACTTCAGTTTTTGGGGATTCATGAAAGATTTTGTTTATACGGTTCCAATAATAAATCAAAATCAATTGAGGAATCGGATCGTAGAAGGTGCAGAGGTATTTAGATTGAAACCGAATATTTTCCAAAATATTCGGTTTTCAGTTATAAAAAGAGACAGAAGGTGCATTCGCGAAGGCGGTGGACACATCGAACATTTAATTTAATTATTTGCATCCAACTTCGTATTACAATTATTAGCACAATTGATTGTTTTAAGTTATTATTATGAATTTATTCTGATTAATAAAATAAAAAATTGTTAAAAAAATCGCAACACCTAGTCGAATAACTAAAAGTATGTCATAAAGGAAGCATCAAATCAAAAGTTTACAAGAGTAAAAAAAGTTAGATAAATCATCAAACTACTACAAAAAATGGATGCGACGTTCATAGGCGTTCGTCAGAAAAAAATGGGGGTTAAAGGTTACCACACCCCTCTTATTTTTCTATTAGTTCTTTGAATTTTTTACTTAAAATCATACAGAAGGTGCACTTAGAAAAGAGTAAGATTTTTACCAAATTTGAAAACGATATCTTAAAACACACCAGAGATAATAAAAAAATACACTTTTAAAAAGTGAAGTTTGAGACCCTGTATATCGAAAAGGAAGCATTCAAATGAAAAGTGACATAAGAAAAGTCCCCTTATTTTGTCCCAAAGAATATGTGGTTACCGGATTGGCCTACTTTTTTGTAACACCCTGTATATATATATATATATATATATATATATATATATATATATATATATATATATATATATATATATACAGGTGTGCAAAAGTATTGCACCAAATGGGAATATGTAGAAACGGTTTGACATTTAGATTTGACATTTGGTGGGGTTAAAACACACATAGATACCCATATTTTGATATGAGTTTCGTTTGTTTTGTGCGACTGGCAGTAGTCAGAGGCAGCCATCTTGAAATTTTTTAAATTGCAACCTAGTTATATCATAAGCTTATTTATTCTAAAATAACGAAGAAAATTAGAAAGGCAAATTAACTTTGTAGAGGGAACATTTTCTGGACAAAGGGCTGTAAATAAATACAACTTATACAAAAATTTCATTCAGATGTAGCATTTCTGTGTTCTCTACTGATTGTTATCAATTTTAGCAATTTCTAATATTCTTTATCGCTTTTCGAATTCGAACTGATAGTAAATACTACAATACGATATTATCATAAGTTTGTTTTTCTCATGTAGAATCGAATGTAAAATACGGTTTGGTTTCTGTGGAAATAAGTGTGTTTATATCGTTTGTCAAAAATGGTAATAAAACTGTGTATCGTAATAGGCCAATAACATTAGATGAATTAGAAGCTCGATTAGAATTGCGATCACAAATATTCCTCCGGCATATCTACAGAATGCATTGGGCGCTTTTGTTGATAGCCTTAGATATTGTCAAGAAGTGAATGGACAACAATTTGAGCAGTTATTGTGATTTTCATCAATTAAGTAACTCAATATTCTTGTTCAATTCTTGTGTTTTATTTACTTGAACAATTTGTTTTATATTTTAATTTTCTTCGTCAATTTTGAATGGTAATTTATGCAAGATCTTTTATCTTAAAAATATACCGTTTTCGAATTATTAGGAAAAATATGAAAATTTTGACAGTTGCAGGGTTTCACAAAAATCGGTGCTGTACCCTGATCTCTTTGAATTTTGGAATCGGTTATGATCCGAAAACGGTATAAAAATTGGGGTATTCCGTTTGAAATAAGCATGTTATCGAGATTTGAAGTCATGCAACTTCGGATGAATATTTCTGGGGTTGTAGAAGACTCTTTTTTTAATTAAAGTACTACCAAACGTAGCTTATTATGAAGCCCCAGAATACTGAACCCGAAATTCGCAGAGGTCAGGGTGCAGCACCGATTTTCTTGGAACCCTGCAACTGTAAAAATTTTCATATTTTTCCAAATAATTCGGAAACGGTGAATTTTTAAGATGAAACATCTTACATAAATTGACACGATAAATCTGAGTATGTCAATAAACATTGGGGGTTCTATTTTAAAAAACATAATTTTTTACTACCACAGTTTTGTGAGGCATCCCGTATATTGGAAAATAATTTTAAAATACGTACATCTTAAACACCAAAAACATTGTTGGAAAAATTTCTTTCTAAAACTCGAATTTGACGCACTAGTGAGGAACCCTATATATACAGGGTGTTTAAAAAAGCATGTCAACATTCAAGGAGGTGATTTATCTTACGAAACAAATTTCCGATAAATATTGGTCAGGAAACAGTTCGTTTAGAAGATACAGGGTGTTGAAGTTTTATCACCTTCACGAAAACGCACACTAATCTTTTAACTAAAGAATTCATTTTGTTTTTTACGCGGACAGACGTTAAAAATGTTTTTGATTCATTTTAATTTGTACAACGAACAGTATAAAAATAGGTAAACATTTTCTGTTTACCTTATGAGAATATGTGCAACAATCGTGGGAGTTCAATAAATTACAAGTTTAATTGTAAAATATTAGAGAATTAAATACAGCGCATACAAGCAAATAAATTACATACAGTACAGTGAAAACATTTAAGTTATCGTAAGTACTTTTACGAGTTCACAAAAAAAAAACAAGTTTAAATATTTGCACGAATGACCAGTGTTTTATTTTCAAACATTTAAAAAACTGTTCAAAGTGGTCACCTCCAATGTTCAATTGTTCAAGGTAAATATTAATTTGACAGCATCTCGCATCTGTCGAATTGTGTGAAAAAATTAATCATAAATCAGTATTCCAATGCCGAGATGACTGATAGGTATTTCATTTATGGATTGGCTGATGGCAATTCAGCACAAGCTCGGCGCGTATACAGTGAACGATATCCTAATCGTAATGTTCCTGATATAAGACTTTTCGAAAATATTCATCGACGTCTGCATCAAACAGGTAAATTGAATCGAAATGGAGGATCAGGGAGACCCAGGACAAGACGAACGCCAGAGCTAGAAGGGAATCTCCTGAACAGGATTGAGAAAAATCCACGAACCTCTACCAGAAGAGTTGCAGATGTTTTACACGTGAGTAATGGAACTGTTTGGCACATTCTTAGAGAAAATTTGTTGTACCCATATAACATACAACGCGTTCAAGAACTGCTTCTTGCTGATTTTCCACTTCGTATTGCAATTTGCCAATGGCCTTTGCAGAAATTGATTGATATCCTTCAACTGTTGTGTTTGATTTCTTTTACCGACGAAGAGAGTTTTTCTCGAAATGCTATAAGAAATTTTCATAACCATGTCTGGGCTGATGAAAATCCTCACGAGGTGATGTACATCGTAACTTTTTGCAAAATACGCTTTCTGACTTTCTTGAAGATGTACCATTAGCAATACGACATAGAATTTGGTTTATGCATGATGGTTAACGACCGCATTGTAGTAGGTTAGCCCGAGAGTTTCCAATAGCAACATACGGAAATCGCTGGATTGGTCGAGGTGGGCCTAATTTATAGCCTGCACGATCGCCGATCATTTTTTCCTCTGAAGTCGTTGGTGTGCGTAACTCTTGTTGAAAGTGAGGAGGATTTAAGAAATCGCATCATTGCTGGGTGTAACACAATACGAAACGACCCTGGTATTTTTGAGATCAATTAGACGAAGATTGGACTCCTGCATTCGAGCTGAAGGTGGTCACTTTGAATAGTTTTTGTAATATTTGGAAATAAAACTCTGGTCATTCTTGCAAATATTTAAATTTGTTTTTTTCTGTGAACTAGTAAAAGTACTTACGATAATTTAAATGTTTTCACTATTACTGTATCTCTTATTTTCTGGTATGCTGTATTTAATTCTCTAATATTTTACAATTAAACTTGTAATTTATTTAACTCCCACGATTGTTGCACGTATTCTCATAAGGTAAATAGAAAATGTTTACCTATTTTTATACTGTTCGCTACACAAATTAAAATGAATCAAAAACATTTTTTAACGTCTTTCCGCGTAAAAAACAAAATGAATTCTTTAGTTAAACGATTAATGTGCGTTTTAGTGAAGGTACTTGCATTACATTGGTTTTTATTTTTTATTTCAGAATTCATGATTCGCCGAAAACTCAAGAGCCAACAAAAATTACTAATACACAATATCTACGGCGTGATACATTTCCGAGGGTAGGAGAGAGAATGTCCGCTTTTTATATCACAGTTTCGCAGTTGTCTTGAAATCTACACATTTCTCGGAAAAATGCAAGAGACAACAAAGTTTCTAAATCGAATGAGGAACACATATCCTTGATCGCTGAAGATCACCCTATAGATACTCAATATCAGCAACATAATCAAAATATTGATCTCCTAGAGTGATAAGCGTTCCAAATGTTAAATCGATATCTTAAAATTGTAGGAATAATTTAAGAAAAACTAGAAAAATAATAAAACTTCAACACCCAATATTTACAGGAAATTTATTACATGCCTTTGTTAAACGCCCTGTATGTATGTATGTGTTATATATATATATATATATATATATATATATATATATATATATATATATATATATATATATATATATATATATATATATATAGTATACAACGTACCCAAGGTAAGGATGAATAACATTAGATTAGAGAAAAGTTGTATAATTTAGGGCATGTTCACATGTAGTTTGTGAAAGTTCATTATTGTTAATCGTTTCCGAGATTTTAAACAAAATGCGATTTTTGGGTTTTTCTTTTTTCGTAATTCCTTCATTTATTTTAAAAGATTTTTAAAAACCATTGTTACTTTTTTGATTCTATTAGATTGCGTTTTCAAATTTTTTATTCGACGTTTCCTCTCCGAGAAGCCATCAACAACTTTAATTCTTTTATATTGCCGTAACCAACGAAAGTACGGCAGTATTTTTTATTACGAATTTAACCCTGTACGTATATTATGGTTTTGAAGCTAATGTGTACATTTCTGGAGGGATTGTGGTTATTAATAACGTCAATGTAACCAAAAAATAAACAATTAAAAATAACTCGTATGTCATGTATTTTTTTATAAAAAAGTTGTAGTAAAATGTGAAACAGTATTTGCGCTTCAGGTTAATAAGCAGACAAATAATTAGTGTTATACGTCTATGGTTTGTTTACTTACCGATGAATGTAAGGTTACGACTTAAATAGTCCATTTTTTACATATTACGCGCTTTCTCACCATTATAAAACTTAAGTTATACTTATTATCACTATAAACAACAAATAATAACGTTGCACTTATCTAAACCTTCGAAAAAACACTGCAATAGTAATCAGTAAAATAAGATGTTGTCAACTATGGTGGCAGCCATCTTCTGGCAGTTTGACATTATGTTGAGACATATACAATCGTAAACAAATAGGTCTATTCTTGGTTAATCGTCATAGAGAATATCTGGACACAATTCTAGGAACGTGAAATTTAATGTAAGCTAACAATTCGGGAGCATCAATTCTACTATTCACTAATTTAGCCATAAATAGTTCGCTGCATTGTTCACATCTAGTGCGCAAAAAATCTATGTTGTGTTTGAGTAACAAATTAGAATAGTCGATAGATCTAGTTGGGTAGGTTGTAGAGTTCATAAAGGATAAATACTTAAGAAATTTCCTTTACACTCGCTCTGCTGTTAGTTGTTTAGTTAAGTAATAAGGATACCAGATCACTGAAGGGTATTCCAGGCGACTACGTACAAAAGCGAAGTGAATAGTAGATAATACCGCAGAATCTCTAAACATCTTTGCGATTCTGAATAGAAAGCCTAGGATGCGTGAGGCG
>JARFJB010000156.1:2727500-2820000 GCA_036346205.1 Vesta saturnalis
TAGGATATATCCGTTATTAAAGGAGATATCAAAAAAAGTTATTTACAAAAATTATAAGCAACTTCAAACTTCACATTATAAAATTATTTTCGTATTTACAGGGTGTTACATATTACCAGGATGAACCAAATTTTGAAATTTTATTTCAAATTTAGATTAAGCTCATCTCCCCCATACTTCCAATATAGGGTTTCATTCCGTTATACAGGGTATTTCAAAAGTTATGGTCAATTGTACACGAAAATTATTCTCATTTCAACGTCCTGTATACCTTAGGCAGAATAACTTAACAATATTTTTTTCGAGGTATAACTTTTTGACATTGGCACAGTGTTACGAGAAAGTGCTATTTCTTTATTATTGCACCAATTGAATATAGAGCGAGCCAAAACTCGAACACATGGTTTTGTTAATTTTTCAAACGAATCACCCTGTATTTGTGAAAATGCACCTTACGTACTTTCATTTTTATTAAGCACTCCCTCGTTTATTTATGAGATATTTTCAATTTAATAACAGAAAGAGATTTTTAAAAAAATTTCTATTGTAACAAGTTAGCCGTGAACAAATAAAAGTGTGACAAATATACAAAATGTGTGTGTGTTATTGTGATTTCATGTACTGATGCTCTGTTTCTCTCTGACTTGTGTGGTTGGTATATACACGGTCATAACCTGAAGCATTTCGTTACGCGTGCGTGGCCTGATGGTTGCTTCACATGTTCTGGTGTAGTGGATGCGGCGTGTCGGAGCCATTGCAACAATTGCGTGTGGATGTGCACGTGGATGTTCGACGTCAGTCCTGCTTCGCTGTCCTCGCTGGCCTCGCTCTAGTTGACTAGGTTGCTTAGTGCGTTCTGTGCATATGCGTGTGGATTCCGTTCCTTTTGACGTGCGTCGGGCTGTGGTTTGTTGCGCTGCTGGGTGTCTTCGACTTGTGCACGGGGTGGTGCTTTTGCGTTCCGCGGCGCAGTGCGCGGTCGTGTCGTGTTCGACTCAGCCGTATATAGTTTCCGTTGTGCGTTGTCTTCCGTTGACTGCTGCGTTGCGTGCTAGCTTCAGCGTTTCCGGCTGTCGTGCAGTCTTTGTTCGTGCTGCGTGTGTCTATTTTGCGTCCTATGTGTTATTTCACAGGAGTTTCACGTTGAGCGTTGTGCTTTATATCGGGTGCGTTAGTTGACTGTTCGGGCGTGTCGTCGTGCAATAGTGCTTGTCGCACTGCCGGCGTATGCGGTAGGTGCGTTGTGCTGTGGCGTGATGCGTGCGGTACGTGCCTACTTGATCGTGTACGTATGCCGTTGGGTCGTGGTTTGATTATGGTGCCGTAAAGATGTTTGGTCACCGTTGCACGTCGCATGTTAGGTTGATGCTTATTTATTGCGTTGGTCGTGTCGTGCATGCTCCGTTTGCGTTTGTTGCGTGTAATTGCGTATTGTCAAGTGCGTGCGTGCGCTACGTTTTAATTGTAGTATAGTCGGGCTGTTTGCGTTTCGTGGCGTGCGCTCGCTGCTTTGCGTCGTGCTGTATGTGCGCGTGCGGCGTGTTACTGTGCTGCGTGGCATGCGTGCGCGTGCTGCGTGTTCGGCGCTTGTGCGTGTGTGTGCTACGTGTGTGTGCGTGCTGCGTGTGCGTCGCGTGCGTAGCGCGTGCGCGTGCGCGTTGCGAGCGTGCGTTGTCGCGTGCGCTGCGCGCGTGCGCGCGCTGGCGTGCGTGCGGTGCGTGTCGTGAGCGCGTGCGTGTGCGTGTGCGCGTGTTGCGTGTGCGTGTGCGTGTGCGTGTGCGTGCTGCGTGCGGCGTCGCGTGCGCATGGCTTGTGCGCGTGCGTGACGCGTGCGCTTGTGCGCGTGCGCGTGGGCGTGGGCGTGCCTTGCTTGCGCGTGGCGTGGTGCGTAGTGCGTGCGTCGGGTCGTGCATGTGCGTGTGCGTGTCGCGTGCGCGTGCGCGTGCGTGCGTGCGTCGGCATGCGTGCGTGCGTGCGTGAGTGCGTGCGTGCGTGCGTGCGTGATGGTGTGCGGGTGGTGCGCTGCGCTCGCTCGGTGCGTGCGCGTGGGCGTGTGCGTGGCGTGCGCTGCGTGTGCGCGTGCGCTGCCGTGCGGCGTGTGGGTGCGGTGGCGTGCGGTGCGCCTGCCGTGCGCGGCGTGCGCGCGCGTTGCGGCGTGCGTGCGTGGGTCGTCGCGGTGGCGTGGTGGTGGCGGTGCGTGCGTGGTGCGTGTTGGTCGCTGCCGTGGCGTTGGATTGATGCAACGTAGCGGATGCGACTAGTTTTACGCAGTAGGTTCTGATGCGGTGTTATTCGTGCGCGAGATTTCGTGTACGTGAAGTGATTGAGGTCGTAACTCAGCATCGTAATGAATTTTTCTCTCGTTGAATACGGCGTGTTTGTCCTTTCTATTTTCGAAATATCTATTTCTGAACCGTCGATTAAGATCTATAACCTTCCAACGTATTTTCGGCTGTCGGAGGATTCTTTGTAAATTTGCGCAATAAACAATTTTGCGTCATTTTCAGTACCCATATCATGTCTTAATTCTCACAGGAAAGTTCATTTCAAACGTATTTAGGCTTAAATAAAACTTTTAAAATAAATACAGGGGTATTGAAAGTTGACAAAATCATGTTTTGGTTGTGGCTCTATATTCAATCGTGCAAATAAAAGTTAGACTTCGTAACACTGTACCAAGGTCATTTGCCTGGAAAATATGTTACGTTGTCTGCCTAGTTCAGGACGTGAAATGAGATGATTTTCGTGTACATTGACCATACTTTGAAATCCTGTAAACGTATGCCATTTGGAGGTATGCGAGTTTGTAATATATAGGTGTGCCTTAAAAAATTGTTGGTTCCTGGACATACTGACTGTAAATCGAAATGATGTATAATGAAGTTGAAGTTGCTTATTTGTAATACGTTTTGATTCCTATACGGTTGTACTTAGATAATGCTACGTGTGATATCAAATATATATATAATATATTAGTATATATAATAATATATACGGTGTCCCAACAAGTGGTGAAACGATCGCTCACTGTTAATTAAATAAAAACTATTAATGTTTGAAGTCAATAACGGGGATCTTGTAAAAATTTGTATATAAGCGTGTCCCATTTCGAGCACTACACTAAACTTGTGTTTTTTAATGGAACATACAATTGTTATATATTTGAATCTCTGTTAAATGCGTGAGCAAAATGATATAAGGTACTATGAGTCGACTGCGTGGTTCTAAGTTTTGATTTCTGTAAAATATTAGTCAAATAGTAGGCTCTGTTCGGCCATCTTGAAAGATATCGGAGTGAAATTATGTTTTCTTTCCAATCTGTCTAGTTTTAACTTCATATTCAGGTTGCAGACTTTTCTTTGCATATACAGGGTGCTCCATTTGCTCAATGTTATTTTTCTCATTTTTTAAATCAACAGTATGGTTTAATCTTACCTCCAAATAGTTGGAACATTGTTACATTCAACACACACATCACACACACACAACACAACACACACAATAATATATATATATATATATATAAATTAAAAATATTTAACAACTTAATAATAAGTTTACAATATAAGTTAAATGTAAATAGAGCTAATAGCCATACGGTCAAGTGATCAGACTACTGGTAATGGAAGGAATGAGAGTTATATCCCCCGGCCAGAAAATTTCCTTTTTTTTAGAATTGTTTTTATATTTTGTTTTAATATGTAAGTATTTAAAATTGGCGGTTTGAAAGACATTGATACGAAAATTGTGGACATTGTCCATATCGAGTGTGTCTCGATATACTTATTATTTATTTTTTCCACCACATAACTTCATATTCTATATTTTATGTACTTAAATACAATACACAAAACAATCTAACCCCTCTAACACGATAACTAAGGAAGAATTGTTACACGAGGCTAGTTGGCCGGCGTTGTAAACAAGGTTGCATTTTCAATAAAGTTGGCATTATGTTGGCAAAATGATCACTAACTGCGTGAGTGCGTTCTGCTTAGATGCCTTGTATGTTTTTGCCTTGTTAAATCAAGTAGTGTATTGCGCGTCGGTGTACTGTCCGTGCGTGGCGGACAATGCGCGTGCGCCACGTTTCGTTATTTGTAGAGTCGATATTTAGACGTTATGCGTGCGTTCAATGCTTGCGCTGCTGCGTGCGCTTGTAACGCGTGCGCGTGGGCGTGGCGTAGCGAGTCGTGTGCGTTGTTCATGTCGCCCGTTTACGGTTAAATGCGTTGAACGTCGATGGCGTGCGTCATGCGCGTGCGGTTGTTGGTGTCGTGATTTGTCGATGTACAATGCTGCGAACATATACGTTGCGTGGTGCGTCGTGCGGTGCGTGTGCAGTTGCTTTCGCGTGTTGCGTTGTTTAGTCGTAAATGCGTGCTGGTGCAGTTAGTTGCGTGCGAGTGCTGTCGTGCGCATGTTGACGCTTGATTGCTATGCGTGGCTGAGACGTGCGTGACGTAGCGGTGCGCTTGCGCGTTGTGTATTGTCCTCGGTTAGTGTCATTTGATTGATCGTGCGCATAGATGCGGTATGTAAAGCTAGTTAGCGTGTGCGTGAGTATGCAAGTGCGTGCGTGCGTGGCTGTTCGGGAAGCGTTGTTGTTGCGTATTTGTTGCGTGTGACGTTGTGTGTGTCTTGCGACGTGCGGTGCGGTGCGCAATTGCGTTGTGCGCGTGCGTGTAGCTGCGCTTTGCGTGCAATGTGCGTGCGTGCGTGGCGTGTGTGGGCGTGTGTGGTGTGCTGTGCGTGTGCGTGTGCGTGCGCGTGCGCGTGCTGTGTGCGTGCGTAGCATGCTGCGTGCGTGCGTGAGTGCGTGCGTGCGTGCGTGCTTGCGTGGTGCGTGCGTGCGTACGTGTGTGTGTGCGGGTGCGCGTGCGCATGCGTGGTCGGTGTGCGTCTGTCGCGTGCGTGCGCGTGGTGCGATGCGCGTTGCGTTTGGTGCTGTGCCGTGCTGTGCGTCGTGCGTGCGGCTGCGTGCGTGCGGTGCGCGTGGCGTGCGCGTGCTGCGTGTGCGTGCGTGCGTGTGCGTGTGCGTGCGCGTGGTGTGCGCGTGCGCGTGGTGTGCGTGCGTGCTGTGCGCTGTGGCGTGCGTGTCGTGGTGTGTGTGCGTGCTGTCGTGCGCGTGGGGTGTGGCGTGCGGTGCGCGGGTGGTGGTGCGCGGTGCGGTGTGGTGTGTGTGTGCGTGTGCTGGTGCTGTGTGCGGTGCGCGTGTGTGGGTGGTGCTGTGTGTGTCTATGGTCACCGCTGCGAAATTATACGGACGATTTTGATGAAATTTGAATGAACGCCTACGAGACAATTATGACGACAAAACTAGCTTAAACGCAGTAGGTATACATGGGAAAATAAGGGTGTTATTTCGGGGGAAAATATTCAAATTTTAACATAGAAGATTGAAATTCAGGTCATGAATAACTCGCATGAAATGCAATTTTTTAAAACTCTCAAAATTGAATATGGCCGCAGTTATAGTCACATATACATATTTTCTGTAGAAATATCTATTTCCAATACCGTTCAAGATATAAAAGAATTGGAAATGGATATGCGTAGTTAAATAAAAGTTCTTTAAAGAGATTTCCTTAAGTAATAAATTATGGGTATAAATTTTCCTACATTTAAGGGGTCAAACTTAAGCAATTATTCGAAATTGATTTCTTCAAAATTTTCTCCAAGCATTTTTGTTTTGTTTTTTTTTATTGTTATTTTCTAGGCTACTAGTATAGGAGATATGAATTTTCAAATGTTTCATATTGATATTGTTAGAACTTTCTAACTATTTTCGTTACAGACTTGGGATTATGGAAATAAACTTTGTTCATTTGTGAAAATGAAACTTTCACCATTAACACTCATAATAAAATACTTATCTTTTTGGGATTTTTAATGGTGTACTTTAAATTATACAATCTAAACGTTTCGATAACACTTACAGTTATCTTCGTCAGTAGTAATGTTAGTTAAAATTGTTAAAGATGTAGTAAACAATTTTGTCAAATTTGAAAAATTCAAACATAAACATAAGCCTGCTATTAATATAACAGTTCATTTGTGCTAATGAAATGATATTATCCTGATGAAAACACAACTTGAAATTGAATACATTCCTCGTATTGCTGGTATAACATACACATACTCTTACTTTATTTGGTAGAGTTGTTTTAAAATTATATCAAACAGTCCATAGCTATCTTGAAAGATAAGCGAGATATCTATTTTAACTTTCAACCTACATATACAGGGTGGCCGACTAAGAATGGGGTACCGTATCTGGAAACTATCCATCGTAGAGGCTTGCGCAAAAAAAAGTTTACTTAAAACGGCCAATACAAAACCTGGAAATTATTTTCAAGTTTCTGAAATGGCCGCTAGCGTAACTGCAATCTTGAACCTAAAAGTGACTATTATAAGTTATTTTGTTATGAACGAATAAGTTCAAAGGTAAATATGTAATTAATATTATTAATTTTATTAAATACATAAATAAAAAGTTTACCTCGAGTAGGATTTGAACTAGACCTGTACTTTGCTAGAGTACCGCGCTAACCAACTGCGCACCAAGGTTCAAGCCCCAATCGATGCAAATTTTGTCTTTATGATGTTTCTGTGAATTCTGCTATATTAACCTAATAAAAAATAACTGATCTTTAAAGTCGAGGATAATCTGAACTTTTTTGTTTGGCATTTTTGACGTACTATAAAAATAAAGTGGTGGGGGTATTAAAATGTTTCCTTAAATCACCCCGCGTATCTTCAAAATGCTAATCCGATTTTAACAAACTTGGGCGTGTTGAAAAGAGCTTTTCTTGGGCTACAAATGTTAAAATAATTGAAGTTTTGTTAGTTTCACATGTCGTCGCTAGAGGGCTTTGTTCGACATTCGACAGAAACGGTTAATTTTCGCAAAAAATTAAATGCATTGGTATGACTTTTTTCATGAACAAGTAGCTAAATGATGCCTAAACAAGCTCGAGAAAACCGCATCTCGATATCTTGTTCCTAACCTAAAATATCGAAAAAACTTTATACGAAAATCCCTTAAATTTTTATTTTTTTAACTATTTTTTCTGGAATTGTTTCTATTATGTAAATTGTGGCCCTAAAAAGGACCGATTTAAAGGAGGAAGGTTTTTAATGCCCACGTAAATGCTCGAAATGCTGACCATCACGCTCTATGCATTGCTTAAGCCTCTCATGACTAGACAAAACTGCAGCTTCAATTTCGGCTCTCGGTATGTTACGTATTGCGTTACGAATCCGGTTTTTCATATCTTCTCTAGTAGTGTTGAGTCCGAAACATGATGTCCTTTAAGCGCCCCCATAAATAAAAATCGAGGCAAGTTAAGTCTGGCGATGGTGGAGGCCATGGAAACAGACTTCCTCTTTCAAACCACCGCTGTTGAAATAATGCATTAATATGCACATTAATAGAAAAATGTGCTGAGCAATCATCTAACTGCAAAACAATTTTTGCCTTGTTTCCAGAGGCACATCTTCCAACACCAACGGTAATTGATTGGCCAAAAAGTCAAGAAATACGTTGCCATTTAGGGGTTGCTCAAAAAATATGTCCCAATAATTCTGCTTCCCAGTATGCCACACCATACATTTAAACTCCAACGTCCTTGGCGCTGAACTTCACGCAACCAATGGGGATTTTCTGCAGACCAATAATGCATATTGTGCAGATTGACTCTCCCGTCACTACTGAATGTGGATTCATCGGTCCAAAGAATTTGAAATAAACATTCTTTATTTTCGCGTATCATGCATAGCATCCAATGGCAATAGTCTAACCTTAGTCTAATCTTCCTCTTTCAAGGCATGATGCAAAACGACATGATATGGGTGCGATCTTAAAGTAATTAAAAAAAGTTTAAACGAATACCTATATATTTTGATGGCCATTAGAACTTACCTATGGTCCTTCAAAATATTTTGAACCGTTGTCCGTGATATGCCCAACTTGTGCTCTTGTGCTAACATGAGGATTTCCTTCAATATAGTCCAGAACACGGTTAATATTTTCTTGTGTTCTTCCAATTCTTTACCGTTGAAACGTAGGCCGAAAACTACCACTGGCTCGTAAGCTCGCCACTAATCGGGGAAAAACTCTTACATCGCAAGGACGCCGATTTGGATATCGAGCCGCGTAAACTATTTTAGCTACTGCGGAATTCTGAAGACATTCAAAATAAACCGCAAGCATATCAACAGCTTCATTATTCGTAAAAACACATTTTGAAAACACAAAAATTTCCCGAAAATCAGCCCCCGTCTTTGAAAAGTGATAAAAAAACAAGAAACATTAATTTACGTTGGAATAGTTTCATATTAATTATTGCACGACATCTTAGTTTTAAAAATATGCATTCGTCCGTAACAAACTCTACATTTAGGTCTCGAGTTTCCAAGTACCAAACAAAGACGTATTTGAATGTAGTGTGTACCGACGTAATTAATTACTAACTAGTGATATTTGTACATCACGAGCGCGCGTATAAAAATTTTCAACAATTCGTCACGCCAGTTTCGGCAGAACACGTTTCTCTACCCTAATATATGTTTCCTTTTTTCTGTACAACCTTCACTCAAATATCAATTACATACATTTCCACATTTCTTACATAAAAGTACATTAAATAAAATACCACGAAAACATTAGCAAATTACGACGTATCATCACGCTATTAGAAATCCATTAATTATCTCTTCTATCGGGGTAACGTCGACTTGACAAACGTTTATTACAATAATAAAATTTTCGCGGTCCGCTACCTATAATGTCTGGATGTCTAGGTGAGGGGGGGTTTATTAGGGTCAGTTTTTGGTTTTTATTAAGCATTTCTAAAACAGCTGAATATTTCAAAGGTATAAAAATACCGCATATATTTTTTATTATTTTGAAAGGAAGTCTTGTAATGCACTAACATTTTTGAATTGTTTTTTCTATAAATAATTTAGAGCCATAGCTGTTTTATACCATAAAGTGACGTTATGCCTTCCGATGCTCAATGTCTGACCGATAATATATTTTTCCTTCCCACAAACCATTTACAATCATTATACTTTAACTGCCGATAGAGAGGGTATAGGAAAGCGTTATTAATCCTAGCACTGGGCGTCTAGACGGCTGGCATTGGGCCTGGATTGATAATTTCCTTATGTATTTCAAAAAATGTTAATCACATATAGATCTGAACTTGTATTCGTTCGTTAAAACTTTCGTTTAAGTGATGTGATTATAAATTACCTACAAAATCAAAATAGTCAATTTATAAAATACATCATATACTTAAGTTACAAAAAGAAAACATGTTTTCGTAATAAATTATTAATTTTAAAATCGGGGAAGTACTTAAGTTGACAATTGCTGCTTATCTTCTAAACGTGCCTTGATAGTAAGAATTAACCTATTAAGTCATGAATCATTTCTAACTAAACAGTAAACTTAAATCAAATTTACATTAAAATTTTTCAAATTCTTAGCATGCGCATTATCCATTCATGTAAGTGATAGGAAGTGATAATAAGGGCCGATAGGCCCTTGTGGGAAGAAAAACCTTATTGACGAGAAATAAAATTAAAAAGTAGAAAAATGAAAAAATTCAGTTAAACAATCAGCAAATAAACTTTCCATCTGTCTCGGCAGATACTGGTTTAATTATTCGTAACTGCTTTTTGTCTCATTATAATTTTAATGTTGATTTGTAATTCTATTAATAATTTTACAAAAAATTAATTATACCTACTTTGATAAACTGTTTTGAATTATTAATATTATGTAACATAAACGGTATTGGTTAGTGATAATCTATTTTAAAAATTTAAAAAATGAGTCCATTAACCTTTAACTATGATGGAAACACACTACGTAGATAAAGTAGAAACGGTATTTTCAACAAAATGTATGAGCTTGTTACAAAAATAATTTTTGTACTGTAAGATGGTAATTTTTAAATCCTGTAAATTTGAATGAACAAACCACAGTTATCAAAAAGGCTTCAGATTGGCATCAAATTGATACCAACCTGAAAAAAACTATTCTGTTTGTAATTTTTTTTTTTTAATAATTGACATGTACATCTGTGCAGACAAACCTTTAGCCCAGCGCGAAGGATTTATACAGTGTTTTAAGCTGTTTCCAGAAGACGGCTATAAAGAGCTCACTACGTTGTGCTTTGGGTATAAATCTTGAATCCATACGTTTAGAATTTACGAAATAACAGTATAGTGTCTGACTGAAGCCTTAGAAAGTATTCTGTTCATGCAATAAGACCCTGTATAAGCGTTCTGATATGCTTACGTCTATGGCTAAAGTTCAGCCAGTGTTCGGAGAATATTTATAATAATAAACTGCTTGCTCCGTAGCCATATAGCTGTTTTCAAGAATTTTTAGATTCCAGTCCACTCTGAAAACCGTGCCCAAGCGTTGTCCACGACCTGATAAAGTCAACGACCTTCTAGAAACTCTAGGACTACGACTTGACTGAAATCCGAAAGTAGGTAAAACATCATCGGCTTACAGCCAAACCAAACTGTAGGTGAAAGAGCCTATGTAACAATTTTTTAAAAACTGCTTCGACTATCTATACATAGTAAAAAACTTTTACTCACTATTAAGACACTCGAAGTTTTTTGCTTAGGAGCTGGCAGACATTCCAATCGATCTTTAAATGTGCCCCCGTTGTACGCAAAGATTCAATGTGCAATCCTTGCTGTCGCTGAGTGTATGTTGAATTTCAGACAGTAAAAACTGTTCTAATTTATCCAATGATCCGGTATTCATCAAATGTGAACTTTTAGACATAGATTCGATATTATCCGATACAAAGCTTTCTCGACTGCCTGTCTAGATTATCAAAACGGCTCGATCCTACAATCTCCACTACCGAGAGTCACTTTGAAAACATATCTGTAATAGTGAATGTCATATATGTCACATTTAGCTCTTACTTCTTGTTCTTTCAAGTATTTTTATTCAATGATAGTACTAAGTATCCTAATAAAAAATGCTTGGTCTTGATAGACCAATTTTTTTGCAAAGGGGCAAACGTATTGCCCCGAAGGATAAAAACTAAACTCTGGACCATTCCATTGTCATGGTTGCATACTGCTTTAGTCTATTGTGAATATTTAACAACAGGCAGCAAACAAATATTGTAAAAATGTATTCATTAGCTGTTATTATATTGGTGTAAATTTCAGAGTTGTTTCTAGCCTTGCTAAAGCGCCATTTCTATCCAAAAACGTGTTACACATGAGACAAAAAACATGACGCCGTTATCGTTCTTAAAACTACCATAGCACTGTGGATTTATTGGGCGAAACTAATATTATATTTATTAATATTATATTTAGATCTAAATTTAAACACACTTGTTTTAGTGCCTTATTTTCTATCAATATAATCTTTACCTTCCAACCTACATATACACATGTAGGTATAGAAGGTTATGCAATCGACTTTTTTTTCACAATCACTAAATCAATTTATTAGCTCATTTTACAACTTTTGGCTAAGTTTCGGCCTTTATGTCTGGATGTGTCCGTGCGTGCGTGCGTGTGTGCTTGCGTGCGTGTGTGTGTATGTGTGTGTGCGTGCGTGTGTGCGTGTGTGCGTATGTTGTAACAAACCTGTTTATGTATGCTTAAAATTTACGTTCATATTGGCAACTTAAGTGCATTTCGTGTAGCGTTAGTTGCATACCTTATTCGCGTAAAAAAATGTCCGTTAATAAATTATTTCAATACGTCTGCACATCCCTTTCCGCACCTTTAGTCATTTTCGTTCATTGCGCGGGGTTACTTTGAGCGTTCTTCATTTATTGCTGGAACTACGTCTTTAAGTAGAAGCCATTTTAGCTTTTTTTAATTTTGTATTTAGAGTGTCACATGTATATGATGAGTTTTTAAATTTATCATACGGAAATTTTAGATATTTACATTTCAGGCAACTCAACTTTAGTTATATCCTTACCACTTATTTTACTTTGGGTTTAATTTTATTTTAACGTTAGCTTAAGTAAAATGATGCAATTGCTTTGCTAGTACGAAGTGGGATTTAAATTGCCAAATTTTACTTTGAACCATACAAAATCAATTCCGTTTGGAGGTTTATAAAGAAATTTCTATATATTTAGAATTACCAGCATATCAATCTGATGTTTACTTCAACTTCCATTAAAATTGCGCAATAAATTTAAAGTGATGAATCGACAGCATTTTCTTATCTGCTGAAGTTCCAGTGACACCCAAAATATAAAAGAAATTACTCCAGGTACTTTATATTGTTAATTAATTTACAATAGAGTTTAAGGCAGTTAATTAAGAATTACTAACGTTAGTTTTTAATCCTTATAATCCAATTAAGTATCATAATAAAACACATTGTTGTCGTCATTATTTTTTTGCTTATTTTCATGAGTTTTTTATATTTTTAAAGTTTATTTGTTTCTTGAAAACAAATTGGCGTCCGAGATTACATTATTTATTTTCAGGTTTGAAGCAACACTTTTTTTTGTAAAGCGAAAATATCTAAGGAATTCTAGTTTTGTTAATAAGCAAACCAAACGTTATTGAATCTTCTAGTTATCCATTATTTTCCATAGCTAATTATAGCTCTGGGCTAGAAGTATTAATGAAGTGGGTGAATTAAATATACGAATTTGTTAAAGTTTACAATATGTGTATGTGCGTGTGTGCGTGCGCGCGTATGCGCGTGTGCGCGTATGAGCGTGTGCGCCATTGCGCGTGTGTGCGTGTGAGCGTGTGTGCGTGTGTGTCCGTGAGTATGTGTATTTCTTTCATTATCTGAATAGCGATTAATTTTATAAGAAAAAGTGCAGACGTATTTTTTAAACAAAATTTAATTTTATGTAAATTTTCTTTACAAAGTGTTTTTATGTAAAGCGAAATAATGTAAAAATTAAATAAATATGGTTGAATGTGCTGACGCTATGTTATCGATATTTTTATGGAAGCGGGCGGCTTTGGAACATGTATTTATGGCTATGAATCTGTATCTGACATGAAGTTTTAAACGTCATTCTGACGTACATTATTGTTTTTGTTTTTACATGTTGGCTGTTTTCGTTATGAACGTGTAAAAAAGAGGTTGCGTGGTTATCCTAAAAAAATTGAAATTAATATTATTTCATTTCTTTTAATTTAAGTTAGCATCTACCTGCCTATTAACCTCTGTCTGTCATGAAGGTTTAAAATGTCTGTTTGACAAGGATTATTGTTTTTGCGTTTACGATGTATTTTCGTAATGTACTTCTTATAAAAGACCTTGCGTAATTATCCTTAAGTCTGTTCCAGACCGCTGATTTTGTAACTCGTCTTATCCCATCCACTGCCACATTACGGTGAACCATTCTATACCATGTGGCAAAGATTATAAAGTATACCTTTGTTTTAAGTTGTCCTGCACAACCATTTGCAAGTGGAGAGGATGGTATCTTTCTTTTTAGGTCTTTTTTAAGCCCTCATACAAACGAACACAGAATATTGATAATGTATCATTTCATTCCTAACTACTACACAGGAATTCGAAGCACATTTGATCCAAACATACGGTATGAACACGGTTATATGTTTGCAACTGAAGTGAGAACGTTGAATCTTATCCTGGTATGTGACAAAGTAATTTTTTGCATAATCTACTCGAAGAAAAACGTTATCTTCAGAATCTATTCACCCATTTATCTTGGACTAATTACTAACTAATTAGAAACTATTGCTATTATCCGAAATTTACTAAACATTAGTAAAGAAAACACCTGGACAAATTAGTTAACTTGGTTTAGTATGCTTTAATAAACGCTGGACCTAAAATTTGCATTATGTATGATATAAAATACGATTGTTTTAATAAACGAATTGTAATATTTTATTTTTCTTTAAATTTATCGATCGGTATGTTGACCCAGAATCAGGTAGATTAAAGCTATTCACCTTTTCTTTATCGCTGTAAACCACTCACAATCCCGTTAGAATAACTATAGATAACCACCTGGTGTTCCACCCTTTGCTACCAGCCAGATCCGGAATAAAATATTCTAGAATTTTATTTCCTTACTTTTTGTATTATATATATATATATATATATATATATATATATATATATATATATATATATATATATATATATATATATATATATATATTGGCCTATTGTGTACAATACTTCTAATGACAGGTGGGTGTAACGGATCTGTGTTAAAGAAGATGTCGGCTGAACGGGTCATGTCATGTTTAAAAATATATAGATTAAGATAGTTTAAGTGTGAATATTTAGATATTGTGTTAAATCGGAAAATGTGTCTAAAATCATTTCCGTAGCGATTAATCAGTGTGAAAAAACCTGGTAACAAGCGCGGAGCCATCATTAACAACCCCCCCTTTTTCTTTGTTTAAAAACCGATTTGAGCTAGCACCGTGGCAAATAAGGTAAATAAATTATAACGTAAGAAAAAGAGGCTTATATTTTCATGAACGCCTTGAACCAATTTTTATCAGCAAGTCTGGCGTTTTCACAGAAAATATGGTTGATTTGATTTACCTCGCCCAATTTGTTGACCAAGAGATGGAGTATGCGTGGTGGCACAGACAGTTCTATGTCCTTTTCACGAGATTAGCTTCTCGGTCACCGCTAAGTATAGGCTTTCGACCCAGCGTTTTTGTCAAAGTATACTCTGTAGGTGCTTTCTGGGAACCCCGTTTCTCTCTGCAGCTTTATAAGTACGCTATGTTCCTCCTTGTACTGCTCGGATCAGGTTTTTTTCTGTACATGATGTTCGTTTGTGATCGTAGATACTGGAAATAGCGCACAATAGATCAATTAGCTTATAAATTGTGGAGCACTTATGAACATTAATGAAACCTTGAAAGGAGTTATAAAGATATCAAACCAAACAAACCCTGATATAAGAAATAGGACTACAATAAGGCCCATGGTTGAATTTGGTAGGCCTTAATAACCGCCGATCACGTGTAAACGAGAAACAAAATAAAAGATATATTTGGACCACGATACGTCATTTAAATATTTAAGATCATAATAGAGGAATGGACTGAAAATTTATATAGCTAAGTGTAATATTTTAAAAAACACTTACGATTTCTTCTAACCGATTTTTATTATTGCGTCATGTGACCGGCTCACAGAATTTAGATCAGAGGTTTCCAAAAACTTGTGGTCACATCTTTGTGTTAAGCCAATATGCGCGTGGCTTTGTAAGAGCGCCTATTTTCATTAGTTAGGCCTTTTTAGCTGACAGGTTTTATTACACGCCGATACCCTACTTGTTTTTGTCCATCTCCAATCTTTCTCGCAACTGATTCATTCGCTCTGTTGGTGTAGCTTGTGTTATCGCTGAGAACCAAAACTAAATAAAATAAAATAAGCTATTTGCTTCTAATCAGTGATTTACAACCTAAGGATGGTTAAGGTTGTTCAATAATTGTAAGCTGGAGTGGAAAAAATACTACTAATATAGTTATATAATAGTTATTAATACGAGGACAGTTTGATAAGTTTAATAGACTAATGTCAAATTTTGATTAAGCTGCGTCATTTAGTTTGTGTTCGACAGCCATTGAAAGCAGACAATCTCGTGAACTAGAACGAAAATGGAAAAAAAGTGAATTTCGTGTGCTGATTAAGCATTATTTTTTGGTTAAAAAACCATCACAGTAACCAAGGAAACGCTTCATAAATACTATGAGACTCTGCACCATGAATTTCAATGGTTAAGGAGTGCCTTACTGAGTTTCGTTGCGGTCGTACCGAACGTTCAGGTCGCCCAAAAGAGGTCTTCGCTCCAGAAATCGTCGATAAAATCCACGGAATGATATTGGGCGACGGAGAATGAAAGTGCGCAAAGTGGCTGAGGCTGTAGGCATCTTAACTGTGCGGGCACATCACATTTTACAGGAATATTTAGACATGAAAAAGCTATCCGCGCTATGGGTGCCGCGGTTGCCCACCTTCGATTATAAGCACAACCGTGTGACTACTTCAAAGGAGTGTTTGGCGATGTTCAGACGCAATCGAAACGAGTTGTTGTGCCGTTTCGTTACCGTAGACGAAACATGGATCCATCACAACACACCAGAGACCAAGAGACCGTGAAGACAGTGGATTTCGCCTGGTGAACGTAAACCAATCAAAGCCAAGGTGGGTTGTTCGGCCAACGGTCATGGCTACTGTTTTTTTGGATGAACGCGGTGTCATTCACATCTATTACCTTGAAAATGGTAAAACAATCATCGGCCAATAATATTCAGAGCTTTTGGACAGATTCGATATTGATTTGAAGCAGAAAAGACCGCATTAGGCCAAGAAAAAAGTGCTGTTTCATAAAGACAATGTAGGCGTGCATGCGTGTGTAGTCACCATGCCAAAAACCCAAAAATTGGGCTACAAACTGCTACCCTATCCAGCATATTCTCCAGAATTAGCCCATGCGATTATTTCTTGTTTTGATTCCGTACAAAAATGGGTTTGAGGGCAGGGCCGTGCCCAACGAAGGCGTACCGTAATTTGCTTATCAAATTTGAAAGAACAGGGCCTGTAGCTGACCTTCCGAGATCAGAAAGACCAAGGATGAGTGATGTCCAAGTTGCAGAAGTTTTTCAGGAAAATCAAAACGTAGCCAATACTAATCCGCTAGGAATCAGCAGTGTGAATGCGATATCAAAACGATTGCAAATGACATACTCCAGGGTTTGGAAAATTTTACAAAAAATCCTAAAAATGTACCCTATAAGCCGCAACTGCTGTTTGAATTAAAGGAACTAGATTTGGCTCTAGGAACAATTTTTCTTTACAAACAATGGCTCAGATGGAAACTGAACCTGAATGGTTCAGATGAGGACCATTTCTCTCTTAACACATTGAGATTTGCGTGCCCACCGGTGGTCATTTCTCTTTTACTTTCTGGGACGACGTGTCCACCGGTGGTCACACAGCAGCGGTAAATTTCAACGCTCGTAACCACCCGTGGTCACGTATAATATGGGATTTACATACATAAAACGAATCCTGGGTCTCAGAAAATAAATATTTAGGACGTTTGGGTCATTTTTTTAGTAAAAAATAACAACACTGGTTTTACTTTGAAAATACACATTTATTGTCAAAATAATCATAAAAACGAAAATAACAAATGGTTTAAAAATTCGAACAAAACACAAACGGTGTGTTGGTATATCCTTAAAAATGCTCAAACACCTACATATAATTTTCATAAAAACAATATAAAAAAAACAGAAACTTAACACAGGAACTAAACAAAGGAAGTTAACACTTTGGTGATAAAAAATATTAAAAGTATAAAAGTACGTCCAAGCTAGATGCTTTTGAAAGCAATCAATGCACATAGGCATCCCGCATGTGACACATATTGTATTTACTTTTTTTGGCATTTTTGCGGCCGTATGCAGCGCCGTGAGTTACTGACATGGTGCTGTAGCATTTATTGCAGAGTTTTCGTGTTACACTTTTTGGACCTTCAACTTCTTTTAACATGGACGGAAGTATCGAGTAACTCTGGAGTTTCAATAAGGCTCATGACCACTGCTTCTTAGAATTTCGTAATATTAATTTTTGTATTGTTAATTTTTTGGAAAAGATGCAAAGCATTAACAACGGTAGTAGCAGTTATTAAGTGAAACAGAAGACGCTTATACCATTTAATGTTCTTCTTAGAAAAGGAGCGTAAGCAGCCATCTTATCTGAAAGATCTATAAAAGCTTTCCCCTTATTGTAGTCGACAACTACATTGGGTTTCGTTATCTCTTTTCCTTTTCTCATCAAACTGGTTGACGTGTCGTCATGTTTCGTATTTAACATCATGACATCTCTTTTGTCTTTCCACTTAAGTACTACAGTTTTATCTTCATTTTGCTTTCCTAGAGTTTCGCTTTCTTCAACTTTGCCTTGACTACTTCCTGAGGATTTCCTTTACGATTGGCTCTTAATGTACCCACCAAGTGAGTTTCTCTGTCAATAAGTCCTTTAGATAACGATACACTCGTATACTAGTTATCTGTATAGAGAATGCGACCACTGTCTAAAAGACCTTCCATCAACTCCATTGTAAGCTTCTCAGAAACGGAAATACCATCTAATTTTTCCTTTCCAGTGTAAACCTTAATAGCCCAAGTGTGGCCACCAGAAATGCATAACTTGAACAATTTTATGCCGTAACGGTGTCGCTTATTATGTACTGTCTAAAATATATTCTTCCTCGAAACGGAATATTGCTTTCATCGATGCATACATCTTCTTCAGGAATGTAAGACGACTATTTTGAAGCAGATCCAATAAGTTTGAGATTTTATGAAGACGATCACCTTGGGGACTTGCTGCTTCATTATCACTCACGTGGAACATCCCTAAAAGATTTTCGAATCTCTTTCTGCTCATAATTTGAGGTATACGATTTTGATACATCGATTTAGTGGACCAATAGTCTCTTATCTGTGGTATAGGAAGAAGCCTCATCCATAATATGATACTCAAAAATCTTCGCATTTCTATGGGTTTCGTATCCACCCATTTTTAGAAGTTTTTTCTTTCGCCTTGGGTTAGCTTCTGCAGCAGCAATACGTTGAGCAGCAAATCTGTTTGTCTCAATCACAAATAGATTTATGATCTTGTTATCAATAAAATGGTTAAAGAATGGTTAAAGACTCTTTCCTGTAAGTTTAGACCTGACATTTGGATCAACACTAACGTTCTGGAGGCTTGCATTAAGTGACATGCGGTTTCCTTGAACGCGATCCCATATTTTTCTTGTTGCTAATTGGGCAAGAAGTATGTTATCATCTGGATCTTCTTCAGATGACGCACTGGTAGAATTCGATTCATCATCGGAATGCTTGGAATCACTATGAAGAATGAAGTCTCTGTCATCAATTGAGTTGTCTGAAAACCCTATATGTTCATCTTCGGAAATGATTGAATCTACGTCCGAAACATTTTCCAGCTTCCTAACAATGTCTTCATTTGTTAAACACTCTTTAGAAGCCATTTTTATTCAAATCTGTAACAAAAAAGAAAAACTTGCACCAAAAATTAACCAAAACAAATAACAGATGTTGTGCTCACCGGTGGACATGCGGTCCCAGAATGAGAAATTACATCCTGGGTGAGTCACAAAAAAAATGGTAAAAATGAAATAAAATAATGCAATAAACGCACTAACCTATATTACAGACACTTATAACAAACAACAAAAAAAAAAAACTTGGTCCTGACGAGTAAAGCTGAAATACCCACCGGTGGGCACACGGGTCTCAACGTGTTAATGTTGGAGTGAATACTCAAAACTGTCGAATATGGTCAACAGAAAATCCACATGAAATCGTTCAGCAAGGTCTTCATGACAGAAAAGTCACCGTTTGGTGCGGTTTCACAGCTAATTTCATCTTTGATTCACACTTTTTCGAGGAAACACAGAATGGGCAAGACATATCTGTAACTGTTACTGGTGAACGACACCAGCGAATGTTAAGGGATTATGCGATTCCATAGTTGGAAACCGAGTACGAAGGAATTGAAAACATGATTTTTATGCAGGATGGAGCTCCTCCGCATATTTACCGACCAGTTAAAGAATTATTAACTGGGGTTTTTCAAGATCGTGTTATAAGCAGACATTTTGCAAATTTATGGCCACCGAGGTCGCCTGATATTAACCCAGCGGAGTACTGGCTGTGAGGTTATTTAAAAGATTTGGTGTCTAGAACACGTCCAACAACGCTGGAGGATTTAAAGGACAGTATTATGGAGCAAATTCGTGCAATTCAATCAGAAATTTTGCATAGTGCTATATACAATTTGGAGGAACGGTTGGTAATTTTACAACAACAAAATGGAGGTCATATCGAACAATCGCGGTAGCTGGTGTTTGACATTAGAAATCCTGTTATTTAAGCAGCTAGATTCCATTTACTTTTTGTTATTAATTTTATTTCTTAAAAATATATAATAAGTTGAAATATATCCCTTACTTTATGATAATCTCTATCTGTCATGAAGTTTTAAACGTCTGTTTGACATAGATTATTGTTTCTGTTTTCACAATGTTGTATATTTTCGTAATTAACTTGTTATAAAAAAGGTTATATAATTATCCTAAAAAAAATATTATTAAAATTATCATTTCTTTTAATTTTCATTTTGTAGGTTGGAAGGTCGTGTAGTATTCCACACCAGATATTTTATTTATACATAAAAATAAACAATATATGGAACGTCTAATTACATTTATCTGGTAGCCCAAAGGGTCGCATGTCGCAAAACTTGCATGTTGATAACTAAATTAGATTTAATATCATCTAATTTGCGATAAATCGCAATACCACCTAATAACACAAATCTGCTCTTTTTATCAGTTACCTTTACTTGTGACTCAAATATCTCTAACCATAAAGTATCTTAATTTATTATAATTATTTTTTCTTATAAGGTCTATTTTTCAGAGAATTGTTGTTTTTATGGTTATACAGTGTTGTCACCATGTACGGAACGAGATTGGTTGATTTTTAAGATTAAATTATCATCCCTGGTGATGCAGCTTTAAATTGTTGAAATAATTTGAATGTTAGAGGGCCCAAATATACCTACTGTTTTTTAGAAAGTAAAAACTATCTAACTTAATTAGGCTGCGTAAAAGAGATGCACAAGTTTAGAATGATTCCTTTCTTATACATAATTTAACACAATTAGGTTTCTCTTTTATTTTTTAATTTAAACGAGTCATCTTTAGATTCTCAAACTGCCGGAAATGTCCGTTTATTATTCCTACTAGTATTCTTTCTATACGTCACAAATCAAAATGAATTTTTGAATGAACAGACTATATGTCGGTTATCTCAACTAAATTGTTAATGGTTAATCCAAAGGTTTAAATGTGTTAAAACGATAAAAGTAACCAAGAGTATTTATTATACAACATTTTTTGTTGCTATCGCTGCAATTACATTTATTAGGAAATATATTTCCATTATTTCTGTTTTATAAAAAAATCGTTGTGATAGCTCTAATAGGAAGATAAACAATTTTTTAAGAATAATCTTATACAATAAAATTAACATTATTGATATTCGACTGAAGTGAAGGTTTTTGAATAAATTTATTTGTGTAAAAGAACTCATAAGTTATTCCCAAGGAGAAATCACGTAAATAATATTTATCGATTCTTAAAAAATAGAGGAACATGTTGCAATTGGATACAATCAGGTTCGTGCGATTATGTCTGAAATGTACTGTAGTTATAAATTGTTGTTTTATTATTATCCACGTGATAAGTCTTGTCTCGCTTGTAATATAAAACCGGCAGCACATTGAAGATTACGTTATTCTACGGTTGCGCTTCATAATACAATTATGAAAATTACGCTTCTGTTGTTAGCCTTAGCTGCAGTTGCAGCTAATGGTGCTTGGTTCCATCATAGAAGATATAGAAGAGGAACACAAAATGAATGTAAGTTTTTTTCTGTTTAATTATTTTATTTAATTACATAATTTTTATTTAGTCAGATACTGTATTGCTGAAGAACTTATGGATGATTGCAATGAAATGGCATCACAATCAACAAAGAGTCCAGTTAAAATAGTGTGCATTCCAGCCAGAGATAGGTCTGTACAAAATTGACATTTATTTAGACAATATTTCACTTTACTACTCGCTAATTGTAAAGGTCAAAGGTTGAAGTCATAATGAAAAATTTCTCAAATTGGAAATTTACGGTCGTTGACAGAGGTGTTCGTTAGTTTAACTAATTTGCAACCTTTTAGTTACAAAATAAATAGAAATGTCTGTATGAAAAACCATGTGATCAGAGTACGTTGAAGGAGTGTAGAAATACTTGAAAGGTCAATTTAACTAAAAGTTTTATTACAGACTCATTTTGGTAAATAATTATAAATAAGCTGTAGTTGAAAAAATCTGGCGATCATCTTTCCATCACTTAATAAATTTATTAGTAAGATAGGTTCCGAGGAGACAATTATCTTAACAATGGTTTCCAAGGATATTGCTCAACTAATAAGTTTATTAGGATGTGGTCTGGTCCTTAGTATTTTAGTACGATAGGATTTTCAAGTTTTTTTTGTTATAAAATGGGACAATTATCACTAATTTTGTTTTTGAAAAGATTTCATATTACATAATTGCTTTTTTTCTTGTAACAACAAGTTTAATTTGTAATTTCAAGATTACATTACATCATTTCATGTTTGTCATAGTATGAGGGCAGTTTCTAATGTTTTCAAAATATCAAAATGTTACAAATTACTAAAAATACTACGAAATTTTCTGAAGCAAATGATTTAGGTATTAATCTATTTATTAGCAAATTGAAAATTACCCTGAATTAGGTACATTAACAGGATTTCCTCCTTATTTTTCTGTATTCCGCTTGTGCACTAATGTAGTAATACTAATTTTCTTATCAAATCTTAATTAAAAACCCATTACAATAATCTCTTATTGTTTCATTGCTTGTATAATAAAACTATCGTTAAAAAAAAATCTTAAATTAACATTGTGTGTTTTAAATAGACAAGAATGTTCCGAAAAAATTTTACAAAGAGAAGCAGACGTTGGCGTTGTCGATCCTGAAGATATGTATATAGGCAAAAACATGAAAGATCAAGATTTTAAAATTTTTGAAGAAATTGTCACTCTGGAAGAACCAGAAGGTAAATATAATTACTTTTATTGCTCAAACTAAGATAAAATTTTTAGCCGAATTCAGATATGAAGGTGTTGCTGTAATACATAAAGACTTAAAACTCGAAAATGGTATTAAAAGTTTGAAAGGGTTAAAATCGTGTCATACCGGAGTAGGTCGTAACGTAGGGTATAAAATACCAATAACAAAATTAAAAAAAATGGGAATAATTGGAAACTTGAACGAAGAAGATTTATCACCTCGCGAAAATGAACTTAAAGCATTTTCAACACTCTTCACCAAAGCCTGCATTGTAGGAAATTGGTCACCTGATCCAAAAATTGATGCAAAATTGAGTAATATACTAACTCAAAAAACTTCTAGAGTTATTTAAATATGTTGTTTTAGAAAAGAAATACTCCAATAATTGCGAACTCTGTGAAGAACCTGAAAAATGTAATTATCCTGATAAATTTTCTGGTTACGATGGTGCACTTCGCTGCTTAGCACATAACGGTGGGGATATAGCTTGGACTAAAGTAATTTATGTGCGCAAATTCTTTGGAGTAAGTATTTCTATAAACCATTTTTTTTTGTGTGTGTAACTCAGTATGTTTAGCTTCCCGTTGGTATAACCCCAGCTCAACCATCAAATGAAAAACCTGAAGATTACGCATATTTATGCCCTGATGGTACACGAGTACCAGTTACCGGACCACCTTGTCGTTGGGCAGCGCGTCCATGGCAAGGTTATATGACAAACACAGCTGTTGTCAAAACTATCGACGAACTTCGTTCAAAACTTTCAAACTTATACACAATTGGTAATAAAAATCATGCAGCTTGGTTAAAAAAAATTTTAGAATTAAGCGAAAAAACTCAACCAAGAGAATTTAAATTGTTAGGTCCAGGAGAATATTTAGATAAAGCTAATTATACCGATGTAATTGAACGTGAATACGGACCTCCCTACAAAACACTCAGATTTTGCGTTACTAGTAAAGATGAATTAGCAAAATGCCAAGCTTTCAGCCGTGCTGCATTTTCTAGAGACATCCGTCCAAGGTATGATTGCGTTCTAGAAGAAACTGTATTAAAATGTTTAGAGACAGTTCGTGATAATGGTGCTGATATTATTACTCTTGATGGTGCACTTGTAGATAAAGCTAAAAAACATTACAATCTGAAACCTATAGTATCTGAAATTTATGGAAATTTGGGAGGCTCTTATTATGCTGTCGCGGTTGTTCGCAAAAATTCGTTATACAAGTCTTTTGCTGATTTACGGGGTGCAAAATCGTGCCATACTGGTTTTGGTAGAACAGCAGGTTACAATGCACCTTTGTACACTTTGCTAAAACTGAACCTTATTAAAAAAGAAGACTGCCCTTATACTAATGCCTTGTCAGAATTTTTCTCTGGAGGAAGCTGCTTACCCGGAGCAAAAGACCCAATTAATAAAATTCCAGCTAAAGCCGCGGAAAAACTTTGTAGTTTGTGTGGAGGAAACGTTGACGCTAATGATGGTACCTCCTTGGATTCAAAATGCAATGCAGACTCGACCGAATCCTATTACGGATACTCCGGTGCATTCAGATGTTTAGTTCAAGGCCAGGGAGATGTAACATTTGTAAAACATGTTACGGTGCCTGGAAATACTGGTAAGATTATAATATAGTCGACTAAATTTATTTCTAAAATTGTAACTTTAGATGGCAAGAATCCTGCATCTTGGGCCGTAAATCTTAAATCTGAGGATTATGAATTACTTTGTCCAGATGGAGGACGTGCCCCTGTGACTGAATTTGAAAAATGTAATCTCGCTCATGTTCCCGCTCATATGGTAAACTAACTGTTTAGGTAAATAATGCGAAGATTATATAATATAAACGTTTTAAGGTTGTAACGAGCAATTCAAAGGCTGAAGCAGATGTTGATGAAATTCGTAATGCATTGTTGCAAGCTAGTACATTATTTGCTAAAAACCCTCATATCTTTAAGATGTTTGGTACATTTAACGGAAAACACGACCTTCTCTTCAAGGTAATTCATTGACCCATAAATTTATTTGCATCTATTGCTACGGTATTATTGTAGGATTATACCACTGGTTTAGTATCCATTAATGAAGTCAGTGAAGTGCAACAGGTTTACTCAGATTTATTAACGACAATTAATGCATGTGATGAAGCACACTAAGTATGATTGCAGACTACAAAAATGATTTGTATTTTTTGTTTTATATTAAAAAACAATAAATAAAAAAAAAGTGTAAGGTTTATTTTACTGTTTCGTAATAAGTAGGTGTCCTTAAAATTCTTCACTATCTAAATGAACAGTGTCACGTAGCCTAATTATTGAAGAGATAAATGTGATGTATTATTGACAACAATAATAAAAAAAATGTTATTTACTGGAAAATATACCTAAACATCGAGAAAGTTTGAAGATTTCTTATAATTCAGCACTTTCTTGTTCATATTCTAACATGCGTAAAATGTCACACATTGTGCCAACAACCATCTTAAATACCACTACTACACAAATAAGTATTTAAGCACTAATTAAAACTTTGACATTACAAACCTCGTCTTCGAGCTTAGATCAATTCTTTTTCCTTTTACTATTCTGTATCTTTCCAGTAAATACGAATATGTAACCTACATATAGATGTAATAGAACAACTGTTGTTTAGATCACAACGATTCTATCTCATGTTACCTATTTATGACGCATGATACAAAACTAGTAAAGAAGGTAATCTCAAAAGGCATTCTAAATTTGTCGTTTTGCCGTACATTCTATCTCATTTACTTATGCACTGTAAACAGTAACAATATAAGTCAATGTTTCGTTCTGACTCATTCCTTGTAGCCAGAGTACGATCCGAGAACATTCGTATTGTTCTTTAATAATTAAATTATCAGACAGGCCGGTTACTAGCCAAATCGTGCCCCGGACGATGTTTTATTCTACTAACGGTATCGTCCTACTATCTAGCAGGGTTAGCACTGACAATGATTATGTTTAGGTTTGTTATGGACACATCTGCCATGTCTTGTATTTTTCTTACTGCCACAAACACGTATTTGTGATTGCTTTATGTATCTCGCATACCGTGAATAAAATAAGTAGTAGACAAAGGGTGGTATTCACGCTTTAATACCTTACAATTATATGAGTTTAAGAGTCGTACCTGATGTGGTTTTAAAGGAACCGTACTTTTGGTATAAATTCAATTCTATATCAATCCTTAATATTATTACGCGTCTTTTATCTATTTATTTAATTATACAGGGTGTCTAAGATCTACCCACGTTCTGTGTTAAAACTTCATGTCCGATAGAGATTAGTAGACATCAATACATGTTAACGTAAAAAATTCCAAGCCGCCCGCTTCAAAAAGAAAAAATCGATAATACGTCTTCAGCATTTTGAATCATATTTACTTAATTTTTAAATTTGTTTCGCTTTACATTAAAAACTCTATAATGCGAATTTATGTAAAATTAAACTTTCTTTAAAAATAAGTCTACACTTTTCTTATAAAATTAATCGTTTATTCAGATAATGAAACAACATCAAATTCTACATTAGAATTTCTTGCAGCTAATTTGCATAGAACATAATTAATCGACATGTTTACAGGTATGGAAAACATTATGGCGGATCTGACTTATAATAACTTAGAAAGAACCCCACAAGCACTGTATCAGTGTGAGAGAGACATAACTTTACCGATGTTGCCACTAGTACATATTGGCATGTAGGCACAAAATATGAACTACTTAAGTCTCCTTCAATCTAGATTCAACATTTCCAACGAAACCAAAGCAATTAAGATGAAGTCGAAAAGTCGCGTGTTCTTTGAAACTATTAAGTAAATACTTTACACTTAAACATTAAACGATAATACCTCAAACATCGAAGTTTATTGTAATTGCGAATTTATGACATGGTTCGATTACTACTCGTAAGAAGAACCAAGAAGAATCTTACGAGAGCTACAAACAAGAACATTAGCATTTACATTGATAGTAGAACATTAGCATTACAATTCTTATTGAAAAACCAACTATCTTTAAAAATAAACAGAATAAACTTTTTTCAAAACTCTACATTATAAGATTTTCGAAAACACCTCCAACTTGCGCAAGGCAGTAACCCAATCAGTGATAAAATTCAGTTCGGTGGAGTAATTGCACTTCTCACATCAATTATAATTTTATCTATTAAACCAATATTACAAAAAACACAAAGAAATTAATCTTATCTAATAAATAAAACCTTAATTTGATCATTTTCAGTAATCATTATAACATGGTAACATGAATTCTAATACCAGTTAAAGATGCTATATATTTTAAAACAAATTATAACTTCATTACATTTTTTATTATTTCCAATTACATACTTAGTATCAAAACTATGAGATAAAATTATATTTAATAGTTAATGAAGTTTAGTGATATATTATGAAAAATAATAATGAGCTTGTATGTTCTATTACCTTTACTATAGTAACTAAGGAGAGAGAAGAGGAAAGAGGGAGAGGGAGAAGAGGGAGGAGAGAGAAGAAGAGAAGGAGAGGAGGGAGAAGGAAGAGGGAGAGAGAAAGAGGAGAGGGAGAGAGAGAGAGAGAGGGAGAGGAGAGGGAGAGGAGAGGGAGAGGAGAGGGAGAGGGAGAGAGAGGAGAGGAGAGAGGAGAGGGAGAGGAGAGAGAGGGAGAGGGAGAGGGAGAAGGAAGAGAGAGGAGAGGGAGAGGGAGAGGGAGAGGGAGAGAGGAGAGGGAGAGGGAGAGGGAAGAGGGAGAGGGAGAGGAGAGGGAGAGGGAGAGGGAGAAGGGAGAGGAAAGAGAGGAAGAGAGAAGAAGAAAGAGGAAAAAGAGGAAATGGACGCTAGGGGGCGTAACTGCAATCTTGAATCTAAAAGTGATGTTTCTGTGAATTCTGCTATATTAACCTAATAACAAAATAACTGATCTTTAAAGTCGGGGATAATCTGAATTTTTTGTTTGGCACTTTTGACGTTTGTTTAAAAATAAAGTGGTGGGGGTATTCAAAGGTTTCCTTAAATAACCTCCGTATCTTCGAAACGGCTAAGCCGATTTTAACAAACTTGCACCTGTTGAAATGAGCTATTCTTGGGCTACAAATGTTATAATATTTGAAGTTTTGTTAGTTTCACATGTCGTTGCTAGAGGGCTTTGTTCGACATTCCGACAGAAACTGTTAATTTTCGCAAAAAATTAAATGCATTTGTATCACTTTTTTCATGAACAAGTAGCTAAATGATGCTTAAACAATCTTGCGAAAACCGCATCTCAATATCTTGTTCCTAACCTAAAATATCCACCAAAAAACTTTATGCAAAAATCCCTTAAATTTTTTTTAACCACATTTTCTGGAATTGTTTCTATTATAAGTTGTGGCCCTAAAAGGACCGATTTAAAGAAAGAAGGTTTTAACGCCCCTAAATACTGAAATGCTGACCATCACTCTGTGCATTGCTGAGGACTCTTATGGATAGATAAAACTGCAGCTTCAATTTCGGCTCTGAATAGGTTACCTAGAAATTGCGATTTTAAATGTTTGAAAATTTATTCACCAGAATAAAATCACCCTATTTGAAATTATTAGTTGTAACACTTTATAAAGTTGAAAAATTAAAACATAATTATGTTTTAATTTTTCAACTTTGACAAAATTGTTTACATCTTTAACAATTTTACAAATATTACTACTGACGAAGATAACTGTAAGTGTTATCGAAACGTTTAGATTGTATAATTTAAATACACCATTAAAAACCCAAAAGATAAGTATTTTATTATGAGTGTTAATGGTGAAAGTTTACATTTTCATATTTTTTAATTACTTTAAGAATGCACCATATCATGTCGTTTTGCATCAGGCCTTGAAAGAGGAAGATTTTGATCGAAGGTTAGACTATTGCATTGGATGTTAGGCATGATACGCGAAAACAGAAAATTTTTATTTCAAATTCTTTGGACCGATGAATCCACCTTCAGTAGTGACGGGAGAGTCAATCTGACAATATGCATTATTGGTCTGCAGAAAATCCCCATTGGTTGCGTGAAGTTGAGCGCCAAGGACGTTGGAGTTTAAATGTATGGTGTGGCATACTGGGAGCAGAATTATTGGGCCATATTTTTCGAGCAACCCCTAAATGGCAATGTATTTTGACTTTTGGCCAATCAATTACCGTTGTTGTTGGAAGATGGAAACAAGGCAAAATTGTTTTTGCAGTTGGATGGTTGCCCAGAACATTTTGCTATTAATGTGCGAGAGCATATTAATGCAGTATTTCAACAGCGGTGGATTGGAAGAGGAAGTCTGTTTCCATGGCCTCCGCGATCGCCAGACTTAACTGCCTCGATTTTTATTTATGGGGCGCTTAAAGGACATCGTGTTTCGGACTCAACCTACTACTAGAGAAGATATGAAAACCGGATTCGTAACGCAATACGTAACATACCGAGAGCCGAAATTGAAGCTGCAGTTTTGTCTAGTCATGAGAGGCTTTAGCAATGCATAGAGCGTGATGGTCAGCATTTCGAGCATTTACGGGACATTAAAACCTTCCTCCTTTAAATCGGTCCTTTTAGGGCCACAACTTACATAATAGAAACAATTACAGAAAAATATAGTTAAAAAATAAAATTTAAGGGATTTTCGTACAAAGTTTTCTTTGGCCGATATTTTAGGTTAGGAACAAGATATCGAGATGCGGTTTTCGCAAGCTTGTTTAGGCATCATTTAGCTACTTGTTCATGAAAAAGTCATACCAATGCATTTAATTTTTTGCGAAAATTAACCGTTTCTGTCGGAATGCCGAACAAAGCATATGTGAAAGTAACAAAACTTCAAATATTATATTTGTAGCCCAAGAATAGCTCATTTCAACGCGCCCAAGTTTGTTAAAATCGGCTTAGCTGTTTCGAAGATACGGAAGGTGATTTAAGGAAACCTTTGAATACCCCCACCACTTTATTTTTAGACATACGTCAAAAAGTGCCAAACAAAAAGTTCAGATTATCCTCGACTTTAAAGATCAGTTATTTTTTATTAGGTTAATATAGCAGAATTCACAGAAACATCACTTTTTAGATTCAAGATTGCAGTTACGCCCCTAGCGGCTATTTCAGAAACTTGAAAATATTTTCCAGGTTTTTGTATTGGCCGTTTTCGTAGTAACTTTTTTGTGCAAGCCTCGACGATGGATAGTTTCCCAGATACAGTACCTCGCATTCTTAGTTGGCCACCATGTACGGTGAGTTCAGTTTCACAAACTGTGAAAACAACGACGCGTTGAAATCACCGACGAAACGACAAATTCATAAGAAGCAAGTTACCGATGTTGCAACTTTACAAATACATGTAATTGAAATACAATTTACAGAATGTATGAAAACAGTAAGCTCTATTTTATAATATGTATTAATTATGTTTGTTCTTTATAATTTTTAGACGGGTACATAATTGTGAAAACACTTTGACAAAAATTGGCTAATGATAATCTTTTTCTGGTTGTGAAAAATCTCTTCATACCGTTTTGAAAATGCAGGCTTAGCATGTAGAAAGATAGTCCCAGAAGGGGTTTAATTGAATTACCTGATGTCGCTTTGAAACGATTACGTTTTTTAAAATCAAACATGTCAACTAAACGTGAATCTTTGTATCAGTTTTTTTTAAACGTGGATATTCCAAAATGGGACAATAGGTAGAGATCTTGGAAAGGTAACGATTTAAAAACCGTAAAATGTACAAAAGTCGATGGCAAAAGGTAAATTTTTGTTTCAATGTTTTAATTGTAATGTACCGATGTTCTTCGTTGAGGTACATCATTTTACACGGCGGGAACGAAAATGGTTTTATTCCTGGCGCAGAATTAATTTTTTCTTCATCACCATAAAATCCAGATTACCACGGAGAAATGAATGAAACTTTTTTTTTTGCGTTGGTTTGAATACCAACTCTTGAGAAAATTAGAGAGACCTTCTGTAATTATATTGGGTAACGAGCCATATCATAGAACTACTCTGCCAAAGACACCAACTAGTGCTTGGAAAAAAGAAGAAATTAAAGAGTGATTAATAAAGGAGCGAATGAAATTTGATGCATATCTATTTAAAGAAGAATTATTAGAAAAAGTTGCAATGTACGTTACAATATTAAAGTTACAATACTTTTTAACATAGGTAATTCCAGGAACAAACCTCCTAAAATATTTGTTATGGATCAACTTGCTGAACAATATGGACACAAGGTATTACAGCTTCTTTCATACCACTGTATATTTAACGCCATAGAGCACATATGGAGTATAACCAAAACTTATTACAACAAACATATACGTAGGGACGGGAAAAGCATTGAAAACTTGTTTGATCAAGGAGATATCGCACCAATGATAATAGATTTAAATAAAGATAGTGATTTTGAAAGCGATGTTGATATTTAATATTAAGTAATTAATTAAGGATCATTTAGTTTAATACAATTTAACATCACATCTTAGTGTATAATTTATTATGATTACATTAATATTTTAGTATTTTAGTGTCGATGAGGCGTAATGCCTCATCGACATCTTGATTTCTAAGTGATTTTATAGACACCTTCAGCAATATGTTTTTTTTATAATGCAACCATTGATAAATGATTTGTAAAGAATGCCTATTATTTTAATATTTTTAAAGAAGTTTTTGTATAAAATAGAACAATCGTCGACATTCGAGTATTTGACCTCAAAAGCTGGCCATAATTCAAGATCTTGTCGGTTTAATGTCACACTCAGGATATAGGGGTTTCAGCTCACTCATGTCGAATCCGATGTGAGAACTTGGAAATTCAGAATGGCGGATCCAATATACTATTCAAAATCTAAAAACTTTCGTAGATTACATTAGAAACCGCAATTTTGGAATCAAACCATTTTCACTTCTAGGTATAGAAAATAAGTTTTGAATACTTTGATTGATGAGTAAACTTGATGTAATTGAAAAATAACTTCACTTAAGGTCTAGAAAATTTATATGTACATTTCAAATGTTCAAACAAAATAGTGATTTATGTTAATTATATATGAGTAATGTCCATGTTAAAAATCCGGTCTTCTCCAAATTGTGCTGTGGTGGTTTATTCGAATCGGTCCCAACCTTAGCCAGTGCCTTCTTGATCAATCGTCTCGTCATCAGATATCTGCGACAAATTGAGCGGCTCTTCTGATAGTAGGAGTGAAAGTGTTTCCTTGTCGAAGGGTTTGCCGGTTTTCTTTGGTGTTTTTCGAGTGCAGCTTAGAAATGGATCTGAGGTGAGCAATAATCTATTCACTATGTCTCGGTTGCAGGCGATTCTCGAATATTTCCTAGCGAATCGTAAGCGATATTGTCGAAAGTGTTTGTTGCTTGCTTACGCGGCCTCTTTAGACAATTGTCCAATCGGTAGGATGGCATGTTCGATTATTGTTGACCCGTGAATCAAAATTTTATGTGTTGGGCTCCACTCATACAATTTCACGTAGAGTTTTCCGTTTCTAATGCATAATTTTTAAACTTTGCAACATCTACTTTGCGTCCAGATGAAATTTTTTCTAAGATAATTTTGAACCTTTTTATGATTTCAATATTAACACCCGTTATTCTCGCAGCTGTTTCAGGTTCGGCGAAAAATCTCTGGGATGTGTTACCATCATTGGCATTGCCAAAACCTTGCTTTGGAATATCCACCAGTAGTCCCATTTCTTGTTTAAATTTACTTTCTGTATCATGTTTTTCTTTCCTTCAATACCATATTTTCACCTCCTGTCCTAGCTTGCCATTTTTGCAAAGGTATTTTGTATGACAAGTGCAACAGGCATTCGAAGAAACTTATTCTCGTATGTAGGATAGACATTCCAAGTTTAAGAGCATCATTGTTTCCAGTAAAACATTTGTTCAAATTGTTAAAATCCTTTGAAGTGATTCCACATAAATACCACCTCATTATTGAAGTAGTGCTGGTGCCGGCATTGCAGATTTTCCCGTCGACCATTGTAGGGAGTAATATGTGTTTGATTTTCATAATGACACTAGGGTCTCTTGGAACTTCCGTAGCATTTAGCGTACTCACTTTAGTTTCTATTTGGTTATATCTGACGATTCAGGGACAAATCTTATCCTGATTGGTCAATAAAACCTTGGGGATGATAGCATGGGATTTTGCCAAATCACTTTCTTTCTATCAATAGTAGATGTAATGGCACAAATGAGCTCTGAAAAATATTCTCATCACTATCCTCAATTTGTTCGTATTTTTGCTTAAACTGGGATTGATTGGAACCGTTACAACCCCACTTTGAAATGTATCCAAGACATCTTCCAAATACAAACAAAGTCTTGACGCAGTATGATCCAAAATACCTTGAATATTTATTTCTATAGTTGTTTCATCAACAATAGTAGTTTCATCTTTTGAAGCAGATTTTTTGGTCTCTTATCAAGGAATAACACGAAAAATGTTTTTATTACCTGCATGTATGATTTCATATTGATTTCTTGTGAGGTAAGCTTCCACAAACATTGAAAGCGCTTCGGGTAGTTTTTTTCACTGCTTTGTTATTTTCAGCTGGCAAGAATGGTTTTATTGATTTGGCGTTCGTAGGCGTTGAGGTTGGTTTTTCCATCATCTTCGCAACATCTTGCAACGGGCGTAATACCCTTGGATATTACTTTTGTTGGATTAACCCGTTCCAAAGAATAAGACTTGAGTACTTTGAAACTTTTTTATAATTTCAACATTATTGAATAAAATTTGATATTGTTATTGTGAATCTTAGAATAATTATTTTTTATTGCGTTTTATTAAAACTGAGTGGGTTCAATTTATAAAGATATCATTTACTAGTTAAATTTTACTTCGCTTGCTATTTAATTTCAGTTTGCGTAACTGAATTTTAAGATTTACGTTCGCGAATTCCTTTCTTAATTGGTTACGACGGCTAGCTCAAAGTTAAAATAAAAAAATGATCACTGTTATCATTGACCAAAATTATGCTCATTTATTTATTTATTTATATATTCAATATTCGTATAAGCTTTTAATATTAATAATCTTTAACAATAAAAGTAAATCAAACGTTATACTCATTTAATTAAATTTCAAATCTGAACGAAAATGCATCAATACGTTATTTACAAATATATATAAAAATCAAATCTATATCTAAAATAACCTTCTTAAAACTAACATATAACAAATAAAATCTTTATCAGAATTAAACGGATTGTTTTACGTTTAATTATGATGTTTAAATTTAAAGTTTAAAGGAAATAAAACACAAGTATTTTATTTATTCACATAATCAAAAAGGTTCTTACTTGTTATTTTTGTTGATAGCGGCGTTTCCTGAATCGGTGAAGCGGCCTAAAATAGGTTACGGTTCTTCCGATTACTTCACTTTGCCGGCACTCTGGAACCGTTCTCCTTTGTTGTCCTTATGTTTTCTTATACCCTTGTTGTAACTGAATACGCTTCTAATGTTCTTCCCCACAATTTACTGATTTTTGTAAATTATTGCTTGAGAGATTTTTTAGGTAATTATCTAATTTCAACAACAAATAACTTCGCTACAAACTGCAATATCCAATCATATTACTCATCATTAACTCTTAGAGTTATTATTCTTTATACATTGATTTATCAATTTGTATCGATTACTGTCTTTTATATTTATTGTTCACTATTTAAACACAATTGATTACCGTTCTGATACATACAAACGCGTTATCTTCACTTATTACGTCACCTTTAATGAGAATCTCAACTTTGTATTATAATCAACTTGCCAACACTTGCACTTTTATTATTTTAATAAGGAAGGTAATTTTTCTTCTTCCCTATTATACCGCTAATTAATTCTTATTTGTAATTTTCACACTTTATAGGGTTACGCGACTATATAATGTCACTTATGCTGTGGCGTCAATCGACCGACCACTATCAACTCTAATAAAAAAAACTGCCAGTCACTTTGACAGCGTCTCATCGCTTCCAATACATCAATGCAATTGCATAAACCGCGTATTTTAAATATTTTCAAATTGAATATACAGGGAATTTTTGTTAAATGTATACATATGGGTTATGAATACTTTAAAAAAAAACGTGTTAATGCATTGGGCATGTAGATGCTGTAGGCAACCAACATTACACATGATGTATTTTTATAACTCCTCTCTTCAAGATTATTCCTTTTCTTACAGTTAAAATCGAATAGGATGTACAATAAAAACTGAGAGTATTAATACTTGGTTCAACATTATCCTAAACACTTAATTTTGTTCATAAGGGAACTATTAAGCATTAATTATGATGAATGACAAAACTGTGTGTAACAATAAAGAAAATTGTGACAAATAGTTCTAAATCAAGTTATGAAAATACAGACGAAAATGTCCTTAAAACGTAATAAATGTGTAAGTATTATAAATGTGCAAATCATTCATTTAATTATAATACTTTTTCGTTTTTTTTTTCTAATTTGTTTTAAATAGTCGATGTGGACACTATTAACTTCGTGACAAACTTCTATTTGCCTGAAGAATGACACCATTTGTTAGAAATCCATTAGACAGAGGTTAGGTTCTGTTTAAAGCTTGGGTTCACTAGTTTAAAGACTTGGAATGTGAAAGTATAATTAAATGAATGATTTACACATTTTTAATGCTTACACATTGACTACGTTTAACATCATTGTATCTTGAAAACGAGAGACATTTTCCTCTATCTTTTTCTAACTTGATCAAAAACTATTTGTATATCTTCACAATTTTCTTTATTATTATACACAGTTTTGTCATTCATCATAATTAATACTTAATAGTTCCCTTATGAACAAAATTAACTGTTTAGGATAATGTGGAACCAAGCATACTCTCAAGTTTTAATGGTACATCCTATTCGCTTTTAACTGTAAGAAAGGGCATATGCTTGAAGAGAGGAGTTATAAAAACACGCCATGTGTAATGTTGGTTGCCTATAGCATCTGCATTCCCAAGGCATTGACACGTCTTTTTTTAAAGTATACATAGCCCATATGTATACGTGTAAGAAATTGAAACTCAAGCTTTTCATCTTAATACTAATTACATTCAAATACAAATAAACAATAACCATTTCTTTATCCAGAAAAATAATATATAAATATCTAATCTAGTATAATTTAGCGCGAACTTTTGATTTTATTAAAGCTCCCGTTACAATCTTCATTGCCCGATGCACAGTGACGCATTTTAGCCGCGTACGAAAGTTCCTCAGCAGTATACTGATTTCTGCTTTTCTTCGCTTAGACCTGGCACTGCATTCTTCAAAAGTTTTTGTCGAGCGACCGGACCCACGATTAGAGAAATTTTTTGATGTAACAACCACTGTACCATCTAACCACGCTTCATTTAGTACCAAAAACCGGTCATCTTTATAACTTTCATAATAATACAAAGGCTGAATCTACTGAACCATTTCTCCACTATATCTTCGATGATTTAAAACTAGCAAAAATGTAAATAACTAATGGTAGCTGCTGCTGTCGAGAACTGTCAAAACGAAATATGAAATATCGTGTTCTGTTTAAAATGACATAACGATTTTTTAATGAATCTGCGCTTTTATTTTATTTTTCATACATTTGACGTTTTCATTCGGTTTTGGTAGGTTACGATCATGTTTTTCACCTCCCCCATCATAATTTATATTTCTTTATTGGATTCAACCCAAAACAAGAGTGAAATTTGGAAGGACATTTTTTGAGCAAAGGTATCGAATTTACTGTAATTTCCCCCATAGAATGCTTGTTAATTGTGTAAAATATTTACACCCCAACTAAAACCCCCAACAGAGGATTTCGGATGACCTAGTTTCATCTTCTTATGTCATATAGATCGAAAGATTTGAGAGAAAACACTGAAAAATCTATATAAGATCGAGGTAGAACGCATATCATCTCCGGTCTTTTGAGAGACCGTATAAAAATGGCTGACGTAGGCGGAAGATTTTCTTATTCGATCTGATTAAGAACACTGCCTAGCTGACTATGTTGCCTCGAGAAATGCTCGACAAGCCCCGACACGATGTTAAAATCCTTACTGAAAGTACAAGAAGAGTTGAAAAAATGCACTTGCATTTATTTTTTTGAAAATCATATAGTACAGTGAGCTGCTAAATTATGAAATAAATTCAATAATTCTTAAATCGGTAACTTCAGAGAAAAATCCCGATACTCGTCGATTTTTATTTTTAGACGCGCGGTTGTTCAGGTTATTAATTTATTTTTGAGTTTACCTATGTAAGCGTGATGACGTCATTGATGATTTTCTTTAATGGAAAGGGGTGGTGTTGCAATCAAGATCAAGATTATTGTTGTTCTATAAAAATACAAGCGAACTACAAAAGACAACTATTCCAAATTTGGTATGTAGACATAATAGGTCATGATCTATCTTTTAAAACTATTTTCAAAAGTGCAACGTTGCCACTTCTACCAGAAACCCAAGGCAACTTTGAAAATTCAAATTGAATACCCTGTATGTTATTGCATTTTCGGATTCTGCATAAAATTCTAAGCAACTTTTGTTAATATTTCCCTATACCCGTCTCTAAGCGTTACACAAATGACTTCCAAAATAAAATAATAATCTGACCAACCGCAAACTTGAAAATAAAAATCGACTGGTTTCGGAATTTTTTTCTGATTTTATTTGGTTTGAAAGTTCTGTCATAATAATCTTTGGAAAAAAACTGATTCACTTCATATGTCGAGTAGTTTAGAATCAAGAATACAGTAAGCACATTAAAAATGATAGCGAAAAGAAATATCAATTATGATTGGACGTGGAGATAGAACCGGAACGCAATTACAAGTATGTAACTTATCTAATACAAAACATCCTAACAAACCTATCAGACAATCGACAGTTAGTAAAATTGAAAAAAAAATAGGGAAACTGGTTACGTTGCAAACACTGGTCATTTACAAATAACCGAAATTTTTTTTTGATTTTATTTGGTTTGAAAGTTCTGTCATAATAATCTTTGGAAAACAACTGATTTACTTCATATGTCGAGCAGTTTAGTATCAAGAATACAGAAATAATTCAGTTTAAAACTGACAACAAAAAGAAAGTAGCAAAAAGAATAGATTTTTTAGATATCGAGTTGGCACGAGTCAAATTTGAGACACTTACTACTTACTTTAGTACTTAATGGTATTACATTGTAGGTATTTGTACTAAGTGAATAACTGATAATTAATTAATAATAATGGCACCATTAAGTGAAACATAACGAATTGAGTTATTAATTATGATTGGATGTGGAGATAAAACCAGAACGCAACTACAAGTATGTAACTTGTTTAATACAAAATATCCTGATACACCTATCGGACAATCAACAGTTAGTAAAATTGAGAGAAAATTTAGGGAAACAGGTCACGTTAAACACATTGCAAATTCTGGTCGTCCAAAAATGAACGAAAATGTAAAACTTGATGTGTTGTTAAGTTTGGTAGAAAATCCTCATAGTAGTTCCAGAACAATTGCAGCTGATGAAGGCATTTCACAATGGTCGGTGTTACGTGTACTTAAAAAGGAGAAATACCATCCGTATAAAATCCAGAACGTGCAGGAACTCAATGAAGATGATCCGGATCGCCGAATGCAGTTTTGTGAAGTCATGCAACACTTATGTAACCGCAATCCAGGATTCCTTCGTCAAATTCTTTTTTCAGATGAAGCTACATTTTCCTTAAATGGTACAGTGAATCGCCAAAACTGTAGATATTGGAGTAAAGAGAATCCTCACTGGATGAATGAGTTACACACTCAGTATCCTCAAAAAGTGAATGTCTGGGCGGGGATAGTAGAGAATAGAATCATTGGTCCTTTTTTCTTCGATGAAACTCTTACAGGGCAACGATATCTGGACTTCTTACAATATGAACTTATACCTGCCATTGCAGTAATTTTCCCAAATGAAAATGATCCTGATTTACCAAATGATAACATATGGTATCAGCAAGATGGTGCACCTCCTCACTATACACGTCCTGTTCGCGATTTTTTAAACATAACTTTTCCTGGTAGATGGATTGGTAGACAAGGATCTATAGAGTGGCCACCAAGATCTCCAGATCTTACACCTCTTGATTTTTTTCTATGGGGCTATTTAAAATCTAAAGTATACGTCGAGAAACCACGAAATCTGGAAGATTTGAAAAATAGAATTAGATTAGAAATACGTAAGATTAGTCCACAAATGATCCACAATGTTCAAGAAGCTTGTGGTCATCGGTTCAATTACTGCCAAGAAGTAGGAGGGTGGCGATTTGAACATTTAAATTGAGTTACAAACAATTCTATAACGTTAAACAATTTTTTCTCTGTTTTTTTGTTAATAGTAGATACTTACTTACTTGTGTGAATTAATTTAATTTTACATTTTCGTTTATTTGTAAATGACCAGTTTTTGCAACGTGTTTAACGTAACCAGTGTCCCCATTTTTTTTTCAATTTTACTAACTGTCGATTGTCTGATAGGTTTGTTAGGATATTTTGTATTAGATAAGTTACATACTTGTAGTTGCGTTCCGGTTCTATCTCCACATCCAATCATAATTGATATTTCTTTTCGCTATCATTTTTAATGTGCTTACTGTATTCTTGATACTAAACTGCTCGACATATGAAGTGAATCAGTTTTTTTCCAAAGATTATTATGACCGAACTTTCAAACCAAACAAAATCAGAAAAAAATTCCGAAACCAGTCGATTTTTATTTTTAAGTGTGCGGTTGGTCAGATTATTATTTTATTTTAGAGGTCATTTACGTAACGCTTAGAGACGGGCATAGGGAAATATTAACAAAAGTTGCTAAGAATCTTACACAGAATCCGAAAATGCAATAACATACAAGGTATTCAGTTTGAATTTTCAAAGTTATCTTGGGTTCTGGTAGCAGTGGCAACGTTGCACTTTTCAAATAGTTTTAAAAGATAGATCATGACCTATTATGTCTACATACCAAATTTGGAATAGTTGTCTTTTTTAGTTCGCTTGTATTTTTATATAACAACAATAATCTTGATATTTTAAGTCAGCTCGATGGAGTGATTTACGGGATTTCTTTGCAACCTTTCCATGGCGTGAATATTGTTTTAAGTCGTCCTCTTCTTCGGACATCGCTCTTTCAGTATCTGAAGTCATCCTCATGGGAATGGAGTTATACATTCCGAAAAAACAGTACCGTGTAGGTCATTCACGTTCCCAACCCTGGTTCAATAAGGCTTGTTCTGATGCAATATCTTTAAAAAATAAATGTTACATTAAATGGAAATCTAATAAATCGGTTGACAGTCATGTAGAATACGTTGGTGCTAGAAATATCTGCAAAAGTGTCATCACTAAAACTAAAAAGTTGTTCGAACAACGAAAATGCAATGAACTAGCTACATCTCCTTTAGGCAGTCTTAAATTTTGATCTTTAGCAAAGCCATTAGTAAAAACTTTCGAACATCTTCATTTCCTGACATCTATTGACGGATCGGTAGTTGCTGATTCTGTAGACAAAGCCAACGTTTTTGTGGATTTGTTTGCATCAAACTCGTGTCTCAATGATTCTGGAAAAGATGTGCCCCTAGTCAACTCTTCTTCATACGTTATGAAACCAATTTATTTTCGGTACAAGCTCTTGGAATCGATCATCAGTAGGCTTGATCTCAATAAGGCGACTGGCCCAGACGGTATCCCAGCTATTGTCTTAAAGAAATGTTCTCCGAACTAGTACCAGTCCTATCTAAGCTCTATACGATCTCTATATCTTCTGGGAATTCCTTCATCATGGAAAATTAGCAAATGTTCAACCTATTCCCAAAAAGGTGATAAGACCGATCCTCAAATTACAGACCAATTGCCATCACTTCCATTTTGTCCAAAATCATGGAAAAGCCATCAATCAGCAACTGCTCACGTTCCTTGAAACTAACAAACTCCTTAGTGACCACCAATATGGGTTTAGGCAAAGTCGTTCAACAGGCGATCTTCTTTCATATGTGACCCAAGTTTGGAACAATACAGTAGAGCAGTCCGGTGAAACAGTTGTAGCGCTTTAGATATCTCAAAGGCATTTGACCAAGTTTGGCATAAGTGTTTACTTGCCAAACTCACCTCGTTTGGGTTAAATGATACGCTCATCAACTGGGTTTCAAGTTTCCTTGATAAAAGACGAACAGTGTCGTAGTTGATGGCTTTTTTCAAAAGAAGATAGCATTAACGCGGGCGTACCACAGGGATCCGTTATAGCGCCTATATTTTCTGCTGTACATAAACGACTTATTTCTTCAACAACTAACCCCATCCATTGCTTTGCTGACGATAGCACTCTTCACTGTAGTTCATCTCAGTCTATTCATAGTGATAATCCACCTTCTATGTCAAATCAAGAAATTAAAGCTGAAATGGCAAATTCAATCAACAAAGACAGTCAACGTATTCTCGAATGGGAAGCAATAATCTAGTTAAATTTAATGCTAACAAAACTCAGTGTTGCCTTATGTCCGCCAAAAAGATAGATCATTTCCTGTTGTAAGTATGAATGGCTCAGTTCTTAAGTTGTTAGGCTCTATTAGTCTGTTGGGTATGACTGTATCTTCAAATCTCTTATGGGTTGACCATCTTCTGTCAGCTACCAAAACAGCTGCTCGTAAAATAAGCTTTTGTACAGATCTAAGCAGTACTTTACCTCTCGACAACTCCTTCTGCTGTATAAGGCCCAAATTCGGCCTCATCTGGAATATAATTGTCCCTTTGGTTAGTGCTCCCAATACGCTCTCGATATCGTTGATCGTATTCAAAAGAGAGCGATTAGGCTTATAAATGACCCGTCCTTAACTTCTCACATACAGTCCCTTGAGCATAGAAGGATGGTTTCAGTTCTTTCTTTGTATTATAGTTATTACAACGGCTATTGTGCTGGTGAATTACATTCTTTGATACCATCTCCGGCTATATTTGCGAGAAACACTCGGTTCGCTCATTCACATCATCAGTACGCAGTAAAAATCTCCACTTGTCGTACCAAACTGGCGCAATCCACATTTTTCACACGGCTTCTAAACTCTGGAATGATCTCCTAGTTCCTGTTTTCCTCTCACTTATGATATGAGAAAATTTAAGGTAGCTGTTCATAGGCATCTATTGGCAATTCATTATCCCTCTATCCATCCTCCTAAGTGTTCCTGAGTGCTTTAGCACGATAGGCCTTATTTAGCCTGTTCAGGTCCACAATCATAAAAAAAAAAAAAGAATCACCCTGTATACATAACGCAAAAACTCAAAATTATTGCTACGACTGATTAGATAATTAAAAGATCTCTCAAAAGTTCCATAGCAACACCTCCCTTTCCATTAAAGAAAATCATCAATGGCGTCATCACGCTTACGTAGGTAACCTCAAAATAAATTAATAACCTGAACAACCGTGCGTCTAAAAATAAAATTCGACGGGTATCGGGATTTTTCTCTGACGTTGCCGATTTAACAATTATTGAATTTATTCCATAATTTAGCCGCTCACGGTATATATAGTTCATAAATATTACAACCGGTAAAATATAATCATTATTAGACCGATCAAAGAATAAAGGAAAAGAGTCACTTTTGACTATCTACAGGGAATACGGTACGATGAAATGCCCAAACTAATGTTTTGGCATCGCAGTAACCGTTCAAGCATCAGATAGTATAGTTTTCATGCGCCAAAATTGAAGAAAAAATTTTACTTTTTGACCAGCTTTTACATTTGAATACTCCACTGTGCGTCGGGAGACAGAAACCGAACTTTCGCTTACGATCAATGTATATTCGGATTGTCTATTTTCATAAGTCTGGGTCATTTATTAGAATCTTGGTACTAAATTATTAGTGTCTTTACTTTTGATTGTGAAATTTATCAACATAAGTTTAGAAAAACATAAAGAATTTTAATAACTTAACCTTTCTATTGAATGTTGAAATGTAAACAAACATTTGACAAACACTATTTAAATTTGACATCATGAGGTTTGATCACGTGCAAATGAAAAGATTTTACATAGACTACATTAATCTATCGGACCAAATTTCCAACTATTCTAGCACTGTTCGACAGTCTGTGAAGTGGTACCACAAATTACCATGGAACTACTATTCGGTACAAATGTAGTCAATGCTCATGTGATTTATTTCAAGATCACAAACAAAAAGGTGTCCATTACTTCTTTTAAGGAACTTGTGGTAGAGAGTTTGTCTGCAAGCGATGATAAGAAATCAATAGATAAAAAAAATTCCAGGGCTCATTCACTGGAGGATATTGGGGTAACTGGTATACAAAACAGGAAAATAAAGAAACGTTGCGTAAGTTGCTACACTAAAAATTGGGAGCGATTTGGAAGTCGTGAAGCAGATAAATGGAGCGTTCCACCACTTGTCAGTACAACACTGCAATAAGTGTCAAAACAACCCTGCCATGTGCGCACAATGTTTTGTTGAAAATCATCAATAATTTGTACTAATATTTCTTCTAATGTACTTTGTACTTTTCATGATAATAGAGAAGAGTTTTACCTCTTTGCCTGTGCATATGAAATCTAGCTTGATGATTACTTTGTGATCTCTACTGTTGATGCAAGTGTACAATATAGAACAAGGTGCACATTTATAGCCTACGTGTGTGAATATTATGTACATAATTAGATAAGAATCTGGTCTGAAAATTTTCAGGTATCAATTGAATGCTCGTAATTTGCCAATATGATGGTCCATCGTCGGAATGATACGAATATGCGTAGAGCCAACAAAAGTTGCGGCGCGTAGGAACGCATATAAACGTACGACGACCGGCCGTCGTATGGCGTGATGGGTTAGAAACACACACGGCGGCCGGCGCATCGTATAGCAGTTAACGTGTTAAATAAGTTTTTTCACACCACGGTTATCCAAAGAAAATCGTTTGAAACGAAGGACAACAGTTCAAGAACAAGTTTTTCCAAGCATATTAGGCTTTGTTCAAAATCGAATTGCATTTCACTACTAATTATAACAGTAAAAATAACTCTCTAATAGAAAGAATACAATCAATCTATACACTCTGTGACGGGTTATACACCCTCTACTCTACTGTATGGACCTTATGAAAATTTAAATGCATACGAAATTGATTTACACAAAACTGTGTACGAGAATAACTACGAAAAACAAAAAACCGAATTGTTATCCTTTTAGGAACAGTTATATCACAAACAATTAGAAAAAGGCACAAAGGATCTACAAAGAAAAAATAGAGATAAAGAGTTAACCATTGAAATGGATGAACCAGTAGCCTATTTCACACGGCAAATAATTAGAAAAAGAGGGCCCTACTTTGATAAAGTAGAAGTAACATCCGTTAATAAAAATAAAATCGAAGGGTTTAGAAAAAGTTCAAATAGACCAGCAAACATACACACGCAAAAAAAGGAAAAGGTCACGTATTTCATTCCCTCCCCCAAGGAGGGAGGGCGTGCTGCTCGAGCTTTCCGAGTTCCTTCAGCCACAATCATGGATTCCCAGCATACATACATTACGTATATTTGCATGGTGGGATTAAGAATGAGTGTGGTCGGGATAGGATCGGAAGGAACGGAGTTAGGGTTCTGAGGGGGAAAATTTTACCCCAGCAATCGCCTTAGTAGCCGCATATGGTGTGCATATACGCAGTGACCATGCCGCTACATGTGTACGAGGAAAACCCCTTGAAAAAACCTCATACAAGGTAGACGGTAACGGGAATCGAACCCATTACCTCCCGAATGCTAAGCAGGTTGTGTCACCACTATGCTACTAACTTGGTATACATACGAGAAAATGTAACATTTTGTTTGCAGGATTTGTCTGACGATCCAGAACCGGGGCCTACAAATCGAAATGTTTGATACAAATGCGTACGTTACTGAAGATATAGGCCCAGCCAAATTAGTAGTTCACTATCATAAGTTTTACTTATATATTAATATAACAGATTTAGAATTAAGTTATTATCAAATATTAAGTAATTTTAGACATAAAAATTAACTCAAACGTCATGATCCAGAAATTAGTCCGTGCGTTAAAAAAAATTGTAAGTTAATAAAAAAATCCAAAGTTAAGCACAGAAGAAAACGTGGGTTTGCTAATATTATTGGTACAGTAATAAAATATGTTACTGGCAACCCTGATAATGATGATTTAATTGAAATTAATAAAAATTTAAATTCACATATAAAAATCAAGATAAAATTATTCAACAGATAGATAAATACACTACGTTTGCTAATCACATCACTGAAATGTACTCTAAAGATTTGGAAACAATCCACTGGTCTATTTGTTAATGAATTAAACAAGGTGAACAGTATCCTTGACACACAGTTAATTATGTAAGTTCCAAATTATTGGACATCCTTCAAACTATTGAAAAACAATTTCTTTAGCCTTTTCTGAAATAACAAATCTCGAAATTATATCTGATATAGAAATAATTGACCATTTAAAATTAATTCATAAAAAGACGGAGTTGCCTGAATTTTAGAAAAAATTCATATTTTTAAAATATTAGAATTTTCGAAGTTTAGAATTTTGTCAACAGAAGATTCAATTACATGTACAACGTGTCCAAGATAAGGAGGGCCAGTACAGGGATCTCGAGAACCGTAAAAGATACGAAGTCGGTTAAATGGGAAGAAAGTTGCGCATTTTGGTGCTTAAAAAAATGCTTTTTTGAAATCTAAAAAATTTCGATTGGTTCCGGAGATATCCGCAAAAAACCGAAATTTTGCAAAATCGTTTTAATTTTTTACTGGGTTTGTTTCAAGAGGAATTTTAAAATAAGTGGTGCTTTCATAGCCACTTTTCTCCGTTACTGAATTTGAAACCCGACGTTTCGTCTTTGACCGACCATCATCAACTCCATTTTTAAATACGGCTCTGATTTTCTAATATCAAATTGTTGAAGCTCTTTCAATTCTGAATTCAACAATGTACCACACTTCACGGTTTAGGTATGTTTTAGGCCTTATTTGAGTATTATTAAAGTTTTACTCGAATCGAAGCTGCCTTGTAAAATCTCTCATAAATTTAATTATTTCAGTTATTTCAATTTATCGAAAACACTATAAATAAGTTATTAAAATACTTGTTACAATAGTAAGTATTAACAATAAAGAACAATAAAATTTACTATTTTTTAATTAAAGATTACAAATAAATAAGGCAGATAATCAATAATTATTAATAAGTATTAAACACGCACAGGTATTAACAATAAAAGATATAAAAGATAACAATAAATCTAACATCAAGGAGTCGAATTTTGCATCGATATTAGTACGTTTCAATGTCTCAGGTATCTATCACATTTTTACATCTATTTGAAAGAAAGTAGGCTTTGAAAACTAAATGAACATCCCAGAGATATATTAAATTTGACATTTACTGTGAAATTATTTTCTTTAAAAACGTTTTTCTTGCATTTTGTTTGAAATATGGAACTTTATTCAAATGAAGAGAAATTTGATATGATAACTTGTTTCATTTAAGTAACGAAACTGTTATGCAGCGGAACATATGTATTTAAATAAATATCCGGAAAGGAGGCAGCCAAATAAAAGGACATTTAGTAAGTTAGTAGTTCATCTTAAAGAATACGGTGCGTTTAAGAAACCTGTACTTTCTCGACAAAAGCCTAGTAATGAAGAAAAAGTGAACAACGTATTATTATCAGTTATTGAGAACCGCGGAATTTCAACTCGGAAAATTGAACAAAACGTCGGTGTGGCGAAATCGACAGCACAATTTATTTTAAAAACAAAATTTCATCCATACAAATACAGAATTTGTCAAGAACTTAGGCCCGGTGATGCAGAAAGGCGTCGAACATTCTATGAATGGTACACACGAGAATGTCATGAAAATGAAGCTTTTCCTTATCAGATAATATGGTCTAATGAGAGCATGGTGACTAAAATGGGATTTTTAATAGACGAAATATTCATTACTGGACCACAGAAAACCCACATTTACTTAAAGAAACAAGATATCAACATAGTTTTGGATTCAATATGTGGGCCGGAATTGTGAACACGAATTATAGGTCCATTTTTTACCATCATAATTTAAACTCTGAGAATTACCTCAATTTACTACAAAATGACTTAGAAGAAGCCCTGGATAATTTACCTCAGCTGAAATTCGCAATCATTGGTTCCAACAGGACGGTGCCCTGCACATAATTCAAGCTGTTAATGAGTACCTTTTAAATAAATTTCCAGGAAAACTTATAAGCACGTATTCCGAAACGCCATGGCCAGCACGTTCACCCGACACTACTCCATTAGATTTCTTTGTTTGTGGATATGTCGAAAATTGTGTTTATAAGGAAAACTTTGAAACAGAACAAGAACTCAAAAGATTGGTGCTTCAAGCTCTTCAAAGTATAACACCAGTTATGATGATTAATGTTTTAGAAGCTACAGTTATGAGATGCTATTTATGTTTAGAGAATGAGGGCAATCATTTCGAACACTTTCTATGAACTTACATTCTACTCTTTGATACTAGTTTCGTTGTTATTTTTGTAATATCCTTTGTTGTGAATACTTATTATTGTAAAACTATTGTTAATAACTAATTTATTTATAAACCTCAAAAAGTGATTTTTCGATAAACTGACAGCTGAAATAATTAAATTTATGAGAGATTTTACAAGGCAGCTTCGATTCGAGTAAAACTTTAATAATACTCAAATAAGGTCTAAAACATACCTAAACCGTGAAGCGTGGTACATTGTTGAATTCAGAATTGAAAGAGTTTCAATAATTTGATGTTAGAAAATCAGAGCCGTATTTAAAAAATGAAGTTAATGATGGTCGGTCAAAGACGAAACGTCGGATTTCAAATTCCATAACGCCATCTTGTAGAAAGGAAAAGTGGCTATGAGAAAGTACCACTTATTTTAAAATTCTCTTGAAATAAACCCAGTAAAAATTAAAACGATTTTGCAAAATTTCGGTTTTTTGCGGATATCTCCGGAAACTATCGAAATTTTTTAGATTTCAAAAAAGCATTTTTTTAAGCACTAAAATGCGCAACTTTTTCCCATTTAACCGACTTCGTATCTTTTACGATTCTCGAGATCCCTGTACTGGCTCTCCTTATCTTGGACACGTTGTATTTGTATATACTAATCCTCACTCCTTCACTATTCCAATATAAAAGAATTTATCCAATATCTGACCAGTAAAACAAGCTGCTAATACCACCATTCCATTATCACCTTCAAGGTATAAGAAAAGAACTGTGGACTAATGAAAAGTGTAAAACTATAGAAAAACAAATTGTGTGTAAGAATTGTGTATACGCCGTAGTTAATAACAATTATGTTATATGTTCAATTAGGAATGGAAAAATTTTAGTATCAGCTAAACAAGATTTAGAAATAATTAAAGAGTGTTACAATGAAATTAGTAATTTTAAAGTAATTAGTAATGCTTTTATATCATCTGGAAATAAGGAAATAATTGGAAATTAACAATAGATGACCAAACCCTTGAAAACACATTTGATAACTTTACCTCTAAAAATTCTATAGAAATTAATAATTATAAGGCTGATTTGATTGTAAAACTAGAACCAAAACATTTAGAAAACTTGGAAACCTTAAAAGAAGAAGCTGAAGTGTTAAACACGGATTTAAAAATCAATCCTTTACTGCATGTTATGCATTTGTCTGTAACTACTATTGTAATTGTTTTATTCATCATACTTTGTATTTTAACTTATGTATTTAGAAATAGGATATATAATAGATTTAATAACCTAAAACAAGATAAGGAAATAATTTCTTTAAAACAGATAACTTTACAGAATGAGGACTTTCTGTCTTATGGAGGGAGGAGGGATATTCTCCGTATTTTATTTAATATATAATTTTGTAAACAATAGCCGGACATCAAATATTAATTGCATCAACCATTGTTATCGCATGGAAAATTTCATAAATGTTCCATCAAGTTAATATTAGTATAATTTATCAATTCTTAGAGATGTTAGTTATCTTAAGTAAATTACTATTGTTGTAAAAGACGCTGTATTGATAATAGTGGGCAGAGTTCATATTAGCTTCTAGTTAGTGAGGTCTCAGTTAAATTGTAACTGATTTACATTCAATAAATCTTAATTGCAATAAAAACGTAATAATATGCAGACATGGACGTCTTATGGACACACATGTATACAGGGTGTGGCGCGAAGAGTTTTGATTAAAAGTAATGGCGGATACAGTTATGTTAAAAATCTGAAATTATGAAGCTGTAGGTTTTGGATGAGTTCAAATCTAATATTGTCCTGAATGTGGCACTTCCGGTTATATCGGAAGTAGACGTCAACTATGTTATTTAAATGGAACCTAATATTTTTTATTTTATTTTCGAATTCTACATGAAATTCTAGATAAAATTTGTGCACAATGTCCTATACCAAAAATGAAGTATTTTCGAGATATTTCGATTTTTTTAAAAATTTTGAAAAAATCCTAGTCCACATTGAATAACGATAACTCATTAATAACGAAGCTAGTGACGTGAAATTGTAACCAATAAACAACAAGCGCTTGTCCGTTAACTCCATATATACATCTCATTGATATTTCATACAGGGTGTTTTAAACTTAGCCGCCAATTTTAAGCCAATTTGTTTGGTATCAGTATTCCCTATACGTAAATCCAACCACTTTTGAGATATTTCATTATCTTAGATAAAACATAACAACACTTAATTATTTCAACATTAGTAAAGGGTAGGCCATGATTTCCAATATTTAAGGTGATATTTTGTTATTTTTTCATAAGTTATTAATGCTGAAAAGTAACCAATAGCCTGAAAGGATTATTAATTGTGGATATCATTAAAAACGTTGAGTAGGTATTTTGTATTAATTTAATTAGATAACTTACAAACAAAAATAACTAAATGTAATATTAAACAAATAAAGTTTTATAATAAGTGTTCAAAATTAGCACCATCTACTTCTAACCATTTATGAATCCTTTTCATTGTTACGTCTTGTAATTCTGGAAATATGGTCGGGTGTTAGGGAATTAAAAGCAAGTCAGACTCTCTGCATCATATCTTCCTTTGTCGTAACAGGTTTGGAAAATACCTGAATTTTAATTCAACCCCAAATACCAAAATCTAGAGGAGCCAAATCAGGAGAGCGAGCTGGCCAACGAAACGGACCCTGATTGGCAATCCATCTATCATCAAACATGTCGTAAAGATGCTGAGCAACAGGCCCAAAGTTATGAAGAGGTACTCCATCTTGCTGATACCAAGCTGAAGCCGCCTCTCCATTTCCTAAAGTATGTAACGCCGGTCGTATGGCTTCTTCTAAAATGTGGCAATATCTTGTACCATTTAAATTTTCATCATAAAATTTTAATGCTAAAATTTTATTGTCTTTTATTGCACAAAAAACATTAAAACTCCAACTATCTTGGAAATAACGTTCTCTAGTAACATGTGGACTTTCATTAGACCAAAAATGGGAATTATGTCGATTAAATAATCCATTTTTGCAAAACTTTGCTTCATCATACCATATAACCTTTTTTATGAAGTTTTCATCCTCTTGGGTCTTCATTAAAAACCATTCACAGAATTCTACCCTTCGAGGAAGATTACCTAATTGTAAGTGCTGCACCAAATGATATGAAAATGGTTTCCATTTGTGTTTTTATTTAAAATGCGATGAATTGTTCTCGTCGACAAAGTAAGATCTCTCTCATAACCTCTAATGGAGGCATTTGGAGAGGACGTAAAATAACCCAAAACGTTAATTTCGTTTATGTCACTGTCCACTAGTGGTTTATTTTTATTAATTTTTGTCTTAAATTGACCAAACTGACGGCAGTTTTTAAGCAATCTTCTTACAATATCACCAGTTGCATTTGGTCGATTTGGATATCTTTCTGCAAAAACACGGCAAGTCCGTTCAACAATTCTATTACACTCGCCGTAAATAATAATAAGATTTAAAAAATCATCATTACTAAATCCTACATTTGCCATTATTTACTATGAAATACAAACTGGTAAAGAAAACTGTCAAAACAACATAAACAATTAACGTTTTAACTGTCAAATCTTTGACAGCCATGGCCTGCCCTTAACTAATGTTGAAATAATTAAGTGTTGTTATGTTTTAACTAAGATAATGAAATATTTCAAAAGTGGTTGGATTTAGGTATAGGGAATACCGATACCAAACGAATTGGCTTAAAAAATACAGCGGAAAATGTTACGACAAAGGAAGATATCATGCAGAGAGTCTTACTTGCTTTTAATTCTTTCACACCCGACCATATTTCCAGAATTACAAGACATAACTTAATGAAAAGGATTCATAAATGTTTAGAAGTAGATGGTGCTAATTTTGAACACTTATTATAAAACTTTATTTGTTTAATATTACATTTAGTTATGTTTGTTTGTAAGTTATCTAATTAAATTAATACAAAATACCTAGTCAACGTTTTTAATGATATCCACAATTAATAATCCTTTCAGGCTATTGGTTACTTTTCAGCATTAATAACTTATGAAAAAATAACAAAATATCACCTTAAATAATGGAAATCATGGCCTACCCTTTACTAATGTTGAAATAATTAAGTGTTGTTATGTTTTAACCAAGGTAATGAAATATCTCAAAAGTGGTTGGATTTAGGTATAGGGAATACTGATACTAAACGAATTGACTTAAAAAAATACAGCGGAAAATGTAATAAAATACAGGGTGTTCCATTTAAAGTAAGCAACTTATAAATGATTTAAATTGTGCATGTTGGCGGCTAAGTTTAAAACACCCTGTATGACATATCAATGAGATGGATATATGGAGTTAACCGGCAAGCGCTTGTTGTTTATTGGTTATAATTTCACGTCACTAGCTTCGTTATTAATGAAGATATTGTTATTCAATGTGGACTAGGATTTTTCAAAATTTAAAAAAAATCGAAATATCTCGAAAATACTTCATTTTTGGTATAGGACATTGTGCACAAATTTTATCTAAAATTTCATGTAGAATTCGAAAATAAAATAAAAAATATTAGGTTTTATTTAAAATAACAAAGTTGACGTCTACTACCGGTATAATCGGAAGTGCCACATTCAGGACAATATTATATTTGAACTCAGCGTCATCCAAAACTTACAGCTTCGTAATTTCAGATTTTTAACATAACTGTATCCGCCATTACTTTTAATCAAAACTCTTCGCGCCACACCCTGTATGCATTGCATATCGTGTGCAATGTAGGCATGTTTCTACCTTGGGTGCTAAATTTACATATGATGCCATTTGTAAATTTTCAATGACTTGCTGTTACAATATTGCAAAATATGGTTCAATTCGTTACATTATACCACGAACTCCATTGTGGGTTTATTCAGACCAACCTCGGATAAATGGTTGATCCATGAAAAACAGATATGATATACTGGTATGAAACCTAGTTTCATTTGGTTGTGCAGCTCAATAAAACCTATTACATTTTCCAATCTACCATAAAGGCTATTACATTCCGCACTATAAAATTTATCGATAGAATTAGATAGAGTTAGACTAGTGAATGTATTGCCATTTACAACCTCGCTATCATCCCAATTGTTTTCCAGATTCAAATTTAGACAAGACGCTGGAGTTGGTTCATGCTGTTCTATATTACAAGAATTTTGATATCTCGGCAAACAGCAACCAATTTTACCAATTCTTCTTAGCGTTAAAATAGTTTCTTTTGTATTCCTTGATACTTCATTTTGCTCCTATAACGGCAAGCCTTGGCAGCAGGTCTCGAATCTGAGTACACCTTTACGTTAAAAACCGTTTATAATTTTTATGAATCCCGAGCATTCACCCCAATTGTTAGGCGACTGCCGAATTGTGTAAACCTAGCGAGCCAGTTTTAGGCAAAGATCTTGACAAAGCATGCGATAATAATTGGGTAGCCAAGCTGTGAGTTCATCTATTATAATCCCACCATCCAAGAAATTATTCATCAGTTTTATTAAATATGAGGTATTCGCAAACACTAATTATTAACTATTTTTGTATCATATTCACTACTACACTAACTGTTTCCAGTGTTTCAGAAACTACGGGCAATTGTATAAAGTTTGAACATCTTTCTTATGTAGTCATAAAAAGATAAAATTTTTATTTCATCGAACAGTAAAACGCCTGCTCGGTTCATATAGACCATTGAACTATTCTTCATAAGATTATTACTGCACGAAGTTACATCAAATGAAAAAAATTAGTGGAATATTAAACAAACAAAAAGTTTCGTCATGACACTATGCTCTCTAATTGAGGGTGTAAGAGTAGGCCACGCCTAATTTTTAGAAGCTGTGGTCTCTGATTAGAGGCCTAAGTGCAGGCCACGCTCAGTTTTGGATTTGTTATGGACCCACCACTGTAACAGTTTAAAGTTAAGTTTTTATTTATTTTGATCATGTACGAAAAGTTGCATCTTATTATTAAAAATAATGGCAATGCCCCAAGAGTCTAGTCAAAATATAGATACAACTGTTAATGGTTAGTGGATCGAATATAAATATTGAAGAACTTGAAGGAATTAGTAACTATCGTACACGGAAGTTTCAAATAAAATTAATATTAATTGATCACGGTTTATTGGAATATACCAATGTCCAATATACTCCAGTATATTCTTTAAAGGATCAAATTGCAATTAAAAAGAAAACTACCACAGATTAAAGCGCGGTACTCTAGCAAAGTACAGGTCGTATGTTCAAATCCTACTCGAGGTAAACTTTTTATTTATGTATTTAATAAAATTAATAATAATTTTTAACACAAATTAAGTTTACAAGTTTCACAACTATGCATCAATATGTGGGAGAATTTGTTTCTGTCATCTAAAAACTAGCTGATATTGGTTGTGCTATTGAAGATGCACTTTCTGAATTAATGTTCATTGGATTACCAAATGACTTTGATCTTTTGGTTATCGCTATGGAAGCAACCCTTATTAAATTGAATTCGGAATTTTTAAAGTTCAACTAATTCAAGTTGATTGAGAAACTGCTGCATGGAGTCTGATATAAAGGATACAGCTTTACGGTCGAAAAATTTACTCATTCTTGTCGTCATTGCAGAAAAAATGCTCAAAATTAAAGAAAGAAAAACAAACTTTAATGAATACTGACATGTCCTGTTGCTAATACAAATATTGTTATATTCTACTACCATTGCTTTGGTGAGTAATTCTGCAGCGATTGGTGGTTGAATAATATGCTCCGGCTGTACTAGACTAATTGTAACTCTAGTTTTGTTAATTATTAAAAAGATCAATCTTCAGAAATCAATATTGCTACTAATAGTAGAATTTATAGTGATGGTGTTGGTGATGTTAATGTTACAGCAAATTTATTATCAGTTAATAAATTAACACAAACGAGTATTGTTGTAGTTTTTAATTACACAACTTGTCATGTACATGATAAATCCGAAATAAATATAGTTGGTCTCTGCAAACTTACAGTAACACAAGCTAATGGTATTCACAAATTAGACCAAAAAGAAGAATTATTATACACAAGCACAAATAATACTTTAGAATGTACAGCTTGCATTCCATTCATTGGATATTTGTTATCGACGTTTAAGGTATTTACGTTTAAAAGGAATGTTAATGCATCGTGATTCGTTAGCCATTGGCGACAATTTCGACAATGAATTGTTATCTTCATGCATTCGATGCTTTGAAGGAAAGCACAGGAGTCTACCTTTTCTAAAGATCAAACTCAAAGAGAGAAAACTGAATTAGAATTGATTTATTCAGAGATTTCTGTAGAACAATGTCTGAAGACAGTTGGAGTAGCTCGAGATATTTTTTCATGGAAAAATTTGGTATAGATATGTAGATGACAAATTTGTATTTGGAAACATGGGAAAGAAGCACTAAATGAATCTTTAATTTTTATCAGTGGTGTACACACTAGCATCAGGATTACCATGGAAAAGGAAACTAATGGAAGCTTTACCATTTCTTGACATATTAATATCTAAAAATAATAATTCATTATCTTTTAAAGTTTACATGAAGCCAACACACACTGATAGATACCATTATACATTATCAAACCATCATCCACGTCAAAAAATTGTTGTAATTAAATCTTGAGTAATTTTTATAAATGGTGTAGATCCTAGCATCCAGTTTACCATGGAAAAAGAAACTAATGGAAATTTACCTTTTCTTGACATATTAATCTCCAAAAATAATAATTTCCTACCTTTTAAAGTCTACAGGAAGCCGACACACACTGATAGATACCTTTATACATTATCAAACCATCATCCACGTAAAAAAATTGGTGTAATTAAACCTTTAGTGGATAGAGCAAAATTTTACAGATAGAATTGAAAAAATCCTAATTAATTATGGTAATTAAGGTCACCTAAAGATGTTTGAAACTCACTTACGGGGTGTATAAGTTATCTTGTTCATGTAGAAAAGTGTACATTACAACCACAAAGCGTAGCTTTGATAAAAGATGTAAGGTGCATATGAGATTTTCTAGATTAGGCCTACCAGAGAAATCTGCGGTAGCGAGCATGCTTTAACTAATACAAATCATAACATTCAATTTGGTAATATGGAAATATTTTCAAGACAAATTCATGATTATGTTCGTTTACAACGTGAAACTATTGAGCTTTATAAACATCCTAATAATTTCAATAGGCAATAAGATCTCCGTTTAAATAAGTTTTGGCGTCTTATAATTAAAAAAAGGGACAATGATATCTTAACTTTAGCTTTAATTTTAGCTTTTGGTACGTCTAGTTTTTTTGCTGTGTTCTTCCTAGACTTTGAAGTAAATGCTTTACCAATTATATGTTAAATTAGCATAATTTAACATATGTAGTTAAAATTAAAATGAAAAATTACATTAAACGTACTACGTTGTGTTTTCACTTATACACTATAACACTTACAATTATTAACGAAGCTTTGTTAGATTTAACTGGATTTTTAATTGTTATCAAGTTTCTATTTGTGAATGGTTTTATCAATTTCAAATAAGTTTTTCACAACTTTACACCATAAAAACAGGTAGCAAAAAATAACAATTAATTTGTTTTTTATATTTTTAAACACAACCTATCAATAACGTAGAAGGTAGTTTATATGCGAATTAGGCAAGTGATCAACAGTATTCCGTTAGGAATGCTACACAATGTTAACAGAATAACAGACTTCTGCAATGTGCGCAAAATCACAGAGCTATTTTACCAAAAAATGATCATTCTTTGATGTCCTTCCTGATGTACTTCCACTCATGTTAGCGAATTTGTGGTAGAAAAAACAACGAAGAAACAATTAGTTTTTGTTATTCACTGCATTTGGCTGCCTCATCTTGTACCAGAAACTCAAATTAGAAATAGGTGTATCAATCTTACAAAGATGTTCATTACTTTTACTTTGCAGGGCTAAATCTGAACAAAAATCTGTAACATTTTTTTGGGCAAAGAGGAGGATCTGCTTGACTTACGCACCTAAATCGGTACTACCCAAAAATTGAGTGCTGTGCAAATTTAACATGAAACTAACATCGTCAACGTACAAGTACTTCCCCAAAAAGCGTAGCGAAATAAATTATGCACCTTGTCCAAGATAAGGATTCTCACTATGGGGATCTCGGAAATGGTAATAGATACAACTCCGGTTAAATAAGAAAAAAGTTGTGTAATTAGGGAACCAATAAAATGACATAAAAATTTATGGTGTCATTTTTTTGTTTTTGAGATATTTAAAAAAATTTGAATTGTTGAAATTTTTATTTTATTTTTTTTTTCTGGCGGTATTATAAATGCTAGAGCGAAAATACAAACACGTATTCATGGCTACTTGTTGTGGGTTTAAACATGACTTAGTCAGTATTTTAATCGGGCGTTTCCTATTTTTATGGCCATAATCAATACGGTCTGATATTTTGAAAACTGATTTTGAAAGGTTTTTTTATTACAAATTCAGAAATGTATCACATTATTAAGTACAGACCTGCGTTTTTAAAAAAGTTTATTTAGTCAACTTTCCTTTGTGTTTAATATTTTATAAAATAAGGAAAAGTACTAAAATACAATATTTTTAATTATGCAACTTAACATAAAAACTAAAGGCTTGTAAAATTAACATTAAAGTTACCTATTTAAATCATTATTATCAAACACTGCTAAAATGCATATGTATAATTAAAAAAAAAGATTTTTCCAAGCTGATAAAGAGTTTTTCATGAATCTCCAAAGATAAATAATATCTTATAGATCTATCCACGACATCATAACAACGATGGGATGTTCTAAAAAAGAATAAATAAGAACAGGCGACTTTGAAAAAAATAAAAAAGGCGGCTTTTTGTATTGTACAATTTTGAATTTAGTTGGTACTAGTATTTAACTCTGAATTAGTTAATTTATCGTAGTTATTGTCAAAAAAGTATGTCAGAATTTTCAAATGTAGAAAAATATGATATGCTATCGTGTCACATACTATGTCAACGGAATTCCAAAGAAGCGGAACGCATGTATTCAAACAAATATCCAGAGAGACAGAACTCATAACCCCACATTTAGGAACTTGTCAGTCAATTTAAGAAAACACGGTGCATTTAAAAAGCCTGTAAATTCCTGAAAAAACCTTTCTAATGAGGAAAAAGCAAATAATGTTTTATTAGCCGTTACGGAAAATCCAGAAATTTCTTTTCATTGAACAAACAATTGAGTGGTCCATTCTACTGCTCATTTTATTTTACAGTTAGTTAGTATATGCCAGTTTAGTATATGCCAGGAACTTCGACCAGGGGATTCAGCGAGGCGCAGAGAATTCTGTGAACGGTATACCAGGCAATATGCAGATAATGAGCAATTTCCATATAAGATCATTTGATCAGATGAAAGTCAGGTGGCCAATAATGGAATTTTCAATAGAAAAAATGCTCACTACTGGGCGAAAGATATCCTAGAGTTTATGAAGTGCGTGGACACCAACACCGTTTCGACAGGGCAGTTTAAACTTCGATTGAACATAGATCCTTACATCCGAGGTTTAGAACTCTATCTGAAAAGGTTAAATTACAATTAAAGACAAATTTGTCTATTTTCAAAAAAAGAAGGCAGCATCTCTTTTACGATGTTTGAACCGGGTTAGAACAGGCACTAATTCCTGCAGTACCTCGAAGAGCGAGCAGCTCATATAGAGTTGTTATCGACGATGTCCCGGGAGTTCTGGGTACCGCCCGTCACTGCTCGATCTACTGTTAGATAGAGCGAGCAGCGATGCTCCACCTACCGCCACCGCGCAGAAGAGAAGGCGACAAAAGAAGATAAGACCACTACCGCTGGAAGGCATTCCCCGCTAGCAGAGGATCATCAAACAGAAGACCCGCGAACGAACGCCGCCTCCGCCGCAGCCGCCACCTACACTACCGCAGAACAAGCTCGCCTCGGATGCACCAGTCCCGACGATTTCGTGCTACAGACGAAGAAGCCGAAGAAGATACCGAAGGCTCGTCTTCATCGAGGGAATCCGGATCCAGCCTGCCTCATTCCAGGACGGAGACGGCCTGATGAGCTGTGTTGATAGGTGTGGCACTCCGTCTCACCCATCAGGCAAAGAACGATCGATTGAATAAGGTAGTGACACGTGGCGTGCTCGTAGAACCATCCGAGGTCGACGTCAGCTTAGAGCTAATAATACATAATATTAAAGTACTTTCTGTTTTCAAGATGAAGCAGCGAGGAAGCTCGATCTCCCTCGTGCCGGCCAAGGAAGACAGTAAGAAGATCTCGAAGGTGGCGTACCTCGTCTGCCTCCAGCGGTCCTCAGCAGCATATATATATATATATATATATATATATATATATATATATATATATATATATATATATATATATATATATATATATATATATATATATATATATATATATATATATATATATATATATATATCGTTAATGTACCTAAACATTTTAATAAACTTTGTTGAACTTGAACTAAACACCGTTTCGGTCTTAATACGTGGGGCGCAATATTCGAAATGCGAATAATAGGTGCTTTTTCTATAACACATCTTTAAATTCTGAACGTTACCAAAATTTATTAGAAAATGAAGAAGCAGATTTAGCTGATTTACCTCAGGCTGATATTGAAAATTAATGGTTTTTACAAGACGGTGCTCCGGCACATAACACAGAGAATATTTATCGGTAAGGTTTCCAGCAAGATGAATTGAAATATATTCGAGAGTAAGATGCCAGCCCGATTCCCCGATATAATACCTCTTAGCTTTTTTCTCTGGGGATATGTCAAAGAATATATTTACCGATACAATATTGAAAATTACAATCAATTGCGGTACTTGGTTCTTGAAGCATTTTAAAGTATTACGCCTCAAACGCTTCGCAATTTTTGAATTCAACTGTAATACGCTGTTATTTGTGTTGGGAAAATAATGGAGAAGTTTTTCAACAATTATTACAAGACTTATAAGTAATTCTTACCTTAATTTATACTAAAAACCAAATGAATTAGTAGTTTTTCCTTTTACGGTCAATTTGTTTGTTGATATTAACTTCTAATATTAAGAAACTTTATTAGTAGTTGAGCTGATCGGCCTATTTCCACAGTTTTTGCTTTTGTTTGATTTTGGGGCTATACCGAGTTAGTAATTCTGTATTATAAGTCTTTTGTAACTGCCTATTTCCACAGTTTTTGCAAAAAAATGTGAAAATAGGCCGATCAACTCAACTAACATGAAACCACAGTTACAAAACACTTATAATACGAAACTTTATTATGGTATGTGTAATAATAATACGGGAAAATTACTGTTTTCACTTCCTGAAAATGCAGGTCTGCATTCAAAAATTTCGTGATGATTGTCCATAAAAGGTTTAGAACGCGATCAGATCATCGAATGTGACACATTACTGAATTTGTAATAAAAAAACCTTTCAAAATCAGTTTACAAAATATCAGAACCGTATTTAAAAAAAATAAGTTGATGATGGCTATAAAAATAGGAAAGGTCCGAATGAAAAACTGACTATGCCGTGTTAAAGCCCGTAACAAGTTGCCATGAAGGAGTGTTCGTATTTTTGCTCTAGCATTTATAATAACCTCAGAAAAAAATAAAATAGAAATTTAAAAAATTTAAATTTTTTTTAACAACAAAAAAATTACACCATCGATCTTTGTGTTATTTCATTGTTCCCCTAATTACACAACTCCCATTTAACCGGAGTTGTATCTACTACCATTTTCGACTTATCTTGGACACAGTGTTTACAGTGTAATCCTTTTTAAAAGCGTTGCACGTCATTAATTCTATGACGTCAATATTACACATCCTTGCCAAACCTTTTTATGGTATTGCGTGGTATCTAATGAAACACACATGTGTGATGCTGGTAAACTAACATTAACGGAATAAACCAATTAACATGTTATTCTTTACAGTTACTGCAGTAATGTTGAAATTGGGAAACATCAATAAAAATAATAATTTATCAACAGAAACACTAATCCTCCGTGCTTTTAGAATAACTGAAATATACAATAATTACATATTACACTGGTATAACGAAACATGTGTTCAAGCATGTGGGTAATTCCACATATTTAATCACAATCACTCGAACTCCTGTCGTTTTCGCCCAAGTTTATAATGATCTGTGACTGTGTACCCCTTTCTCTTTCACTCTCACGCGTGTGTGCATTACTGCGTGTGTGCGTGTGTGCTTGTATACATGTGTGCGTGTGTGCTTGTGTGTGTGTGCGTGTGTGCGTATGTGCGTGTGTGCGTGTGTGCGTGTGCGTGTGTGGTGTGTGTGCGTGTGTGCGTGTGCGTGTGTGGTGTGTGGTGTGGTGTGTGCGTGTGTGTGGTGTGTGTGTGTGCATGTGTGCTGTGTGCGTGTGTGCGTGTGTCGTGTGTGCATGTGTGCGTGTGTCGTGTGTGCGTGTGCGTGTGTCGTGTGTGCGTGCGTGTGCTGTGTGCGCTGTGTGACTGTGCGCGTGTGTGCTGTGCGTGTGGGCCTGTGCGTGTGTGCGTGTGTGCGTGTGTGCGTGTGTGCGTGTGTGCGTGTGTGCGTGTGTGCGTCTATGCGTGTGTGAGTGTGTGCGTGTGTGCATGTGTGCACAAGAAATTGTTTCATCTTTTTTAAAGATTCGCCTCTCTGTGCCAGCCGTCTCAAAGTGTGCTTATGTTGAGAGAGTCGTTGCTTCTGTTCAGCTGACAGAGATACACGACCTTTCAAAATGTATGTGCACACTCGCAAATGCATTCCACCTGCTTACTATCCAGACATTTCAATAAAGCGTCACGTTGACTTTACTTAATCTGGCTAATGCGGGCAGTATATCCGTGTTTTCGATTAAAGCGTAAACCATCATATATGTAATCTTTATGACTGTGAAACTTAAACCCTTTTTTCGCTATGTATACTTGACAAATACCTTGAGGCCCGAATATGTTTGTTATAAAGCGTAGCAAATCCGGTGTGTTCTGTTTTAAATGGAACAATAAATATCCGTGCGGGTTTTAAGTAGCATCCTGGTACGCAGCCTCTAAAAATTTCGGGTTGTCAGGTGAAATCTGCATTGCTAAATGCTGTATCTGTGCCATGTCACGTGGGTTCTTAAACAAGATTATGTAATGAGCGTTGAGAGAGATATCTCGCTGTCCACGTCCTTGATGACATATGTTTTGCGTTAAGAAAAACACGCTTAGATTTCTATGATGACAACCCTTCGTAAATATATCAACCACCGAACCGTTAGTTTCGCGCATTAGATCGTCAATTATTATTAAGACCGGTTTTTCACCGTCAAATTGCTCCATATCAGGTAATCCTTTCTGAAATTCTACTGAGAGATCTTTGAATAATGGTTGCCATTCGCCGTAAAACCAGATAATTCTTTTAAAAGCTATATTGTAGACAGTTTCGATATTATTTAGAAAATCAACGATAAAATACGATTTCCCACATCCCGATGGCCCCGCTACTATGGCAGAAAAGGGATACTTAAACTGATATTCTATCTCGAAAGGATAATCAGTACTAAAGAGTATTCCGGTATCATCACAACTTAAATACTAGGTGAAAAAAATCTGCAATCACAGGTATATTCCACTCTGTTTTGTCGTGCTTATCTTTTAATATCAAAATAAACCTATTTGTTGTGTTTTAAATATTTACTAAAAACCAACACGTGTTTTTAAATCGTGCATTAACAACAATAGTTTGATGTATATCTAATTTATAACACTTAATTACTTACTTACTTAATTACTACTCCTTTATTTATTTTAAAAATAATTTGTAGTTGTGTGTAATTGAACATACAAATAAATCAGGCATAATTTGTTCCAATGTATGGGTGCTGACCGCTTAGATAGAGAATCTGTCTGTATAAAAAAAGCGCCATTGCATCAAGGTAGAAATGATTATTTCACTTAATATATAATTTAGACCTTAACTTTTCATTTTATTTTAATGAAATTATGTAACTGTTTAACAATAATAATTGCAATCCATAAAAAACAGTGTTATCATATAGGTAAAATCATTTTAAATGTATGTTGTAAATAACGAACATCGATTTATATAAATTCGTATATGTAAAGTCACTTTAAAGAGTCTGCGAAAGGGGAAAGGTAAATACGAGTTGCAGTAAGTTTGTTAGAGATAAGTAGGTTTGTATATTTACAGTCTAGAAATTACTTACTTAATAATGGCAAAGCCAATAGCCAGTTTTATATCAACTATTCATAAGTAAAAACACAAAACGGGTTTAGTGAGCTGTATAAAATATTTCAATATTTAGTTTAGTTCTCCAACAGTTATTATCATTAGAACAGCTGAAAGAGAAACACATATGAAGGTATGCGTATTATTTTTTATATGTATTTTACTTGATATGTCAATAAAGATTTTAATGTGTAATAATAAGAGGAGGATGTCATAAACCAACCAATTCTGCATCAAATTTTATTCTGCAGACTCGATCTCTATTCATTTGTTTAGTTAATTAGATAAAGGTGTGCGTGTTACGCTATTTCTTAATTAATAAATAACATTATACGGGTACGTATTTGTTGGTTTTAAACATCGTAGTTATTGATTCGCATGTAATAAACCATTAAAACCTTTTGCCTTTCATTTCCGTTATAGCAATTTGGTATTTTTGAACTGTGGCTAATTTTGAGCATGCAAGCTGTAATTAATTATTGAATTTTTGAACTGTAAGCTGCTTTTCGCAAACTATAAGGTATGATCTGATTTTATTGAGATTGATTTAGTTGATTGATTGATTGAGATTGATCTGATTGATTGATTTGATCGAGCATAATTTGTTTGAAATTGATATTCTTAATTAAATTGATTTGATTAATTGATTTGTTTGTTTGAAAAAGATCCGAGAGAGAAACGGATAAACGAGAGAGAGAGAGAGAGAGAGAGAGAGAGAGAGAGAGAGAGAGAGAGAGAGAGAGAGAGAGAGAGAAAGAGAGGCGTGAATGATCAACTTCTGTTACAGAAAATTTTCCTTAATCCATACACCACTAGATGGCGCCACAAATAAACCCTAATAGTCTTAGAAATATAAGGCTAGGTGGCGCTACCTTTATTACAAAAAAAAATATTCAGTAGTCCATACACCACTAGATGGCCCTACAACCAAATTCAAGTTTCGCAACAAGGGGGCCACGACAAGAGGGCGCACACCCTAACACAGGTTCTTATAGCTGTTTTATGAGATAGCATTAGGACCCCCTTATAATACTGTTTCCAGCCAAGGGGGCCACGACGAGAGGGCGCAGACCCTAACACAAGTTCTTATGGCTGTCTTACAAGTTAGCATTAGGGCCCCCTTATTGAAATACTATTTCCAGCCAAGGGGGCCACGACAGGAGGGCGCAGACCCTAACACAAGTTCTTATAGCTGTCTTACAAGTTAGCATTAGGGCTCCTTATTAGAATACAAAGAATCACAAGGCCAACTATAAGGCCGAGCCCAAGGCCAAATCCAAGACCGGGCTTGAGGTTAACTTCAAGTAAAAAAAAATACGTCTCACACGTGGGCGGTCTTGGGAATCCCCAACGTCAAAAGCGAAAGTAGCGCCCGTGTTTTACTAACGTCTGATAATTGTATTTATAATAAATTGTGTTTTACGTAAATTAAACCTTTGTATTTATTTATTAAGTAATTATTAATGTTATTATTCATCATTAAGCAATAATAATGCCCATTGCATTCTGTTAGATAATATCAGACTTTTTTATAATCCCATTTAAAAATTTAAAACGATGGTGCAAAGGGTACCATGAAATTTATAACACAATCTTACACACAGATTTTAAAAGTGGCGCGCAATACTTTACTTTCGCTGTCAAACGTAAGAGAGTACTCTAGTAATTAATTAATCTGAAGTATTTGTATTAATTTGTGGTAGGTAGTATTGTAATGATCGACGGTGTAGGAGGTTCTGTTTCCGCGCTGTTCAAAATAAATAATATTAAATAAACAGTAACAGTAACGCGCAGTCGTATAATTGTAAATTTTCCAAGCTTGGCAATCAGGTGATACCAGTGGTGTCGCCGCTAAATTGTTCAGTTAAGGGGTAACATCTGGCTTGAATTTTAAAAAAAATAATTTTTGTCTTAAATGATGTTTTAATGTCAAAAATAAGGTACAATTAATTAACAAAAATGCCTACAACTACTGTATGTTACCCTTTATGATGTGTAGGGTAATTAAAAACTACTGAAATGCTATTCAATAATATAGTGAATTGCACTTACGCACATTTTCTAATAATTAAATGCATTCTAAAATGTATTTGTCCACGACCAATATGGAACGTAATAATTATATAATCGTTTTTAATAGTAGAATACAAACATTCACACTCTAGAGTGTGAATTTGTTTTCTGAAATACTTGCTCTTATGCGTTTTGCATGTATTTTCATTCCATATCTAGATACGGTATGAATATTCCGTAATCGGTCCAAACGACGAAGATTGCCAAGGATTTGAAAACTGTCAGTGTCAGTTGCAAATCTGACGGATAATTATCCTGACAAATTTTAATTTATTTGTTTTATGTGATTTAATTAAAATAATGAGTGAACCATTAGATACGGAATTCGATAGTACTCCGCCTGAAATTACGAATTATGCAAATAACATAAGCGCGAACCTCTTGCCTCAAAAATCGAGAAAAGAATACGAAAAGTATTATGCGCTGTTAAGGGACTGGTAACAAGAAAAGAAAACAAACTAATATTAGTAAGTAATCATTAAGCAACTTGTCTGTTCATATAGTATAATGATTTGTTTTGTTGAGATTTCATTTATTTGTTAGTTATTCATACCTTCGTTGTAAAGAAATTAAAATATTAATCTCAAAACCAGTGGCGAAACTACAAAATTTTTCTGGGGCAGGCCCCACGGGCTCTTTTGGGGAGGGGTGCGTATAGAAATTTTGTTGGGGCGTACACACCACTTTTTTTATAGATGCATGCGCATGAAAACTACGTCAATCTTGTTTTCACTTTCAATTTTAAACATCATGGTTTATCATATACCTACTTTAAGTAAAAGACTTTCTTGTTTTCACATTTTATTTAGGAAATATAACATATAAGTATGAATAAAAAAAACTTCAAACTAATTTAGTTTTCTATCTGTTTTTATAAAAACAGAGAGAACTTGTTCAGCCGACAATTTCTGCTTAACTAAAGCATTTTCGATACAGAGAAGTGATAAATTTGAAAAACTATCTTGTACCATTGTGGTTCTCAGCCATGTTTTTATCCGCCTCATAGCGGAGAAACTTCTTTCGCAACCAGCTGAACTGATTGGAAGGCCTACAGCAATTTGTAGTAATTTGTAAAGATTTGGAGTCAGATCCCTCTTCACTTGAACTTTTAGATTTTCCAACGTGATTTCAAGATTTTTATTTTTGAATAAATTTCGTATCACTAAAACTTCAGCTTGAAGTGTTGAGATTTCGATATTGAAGGCCCTCTGATAATTGGCGACGAACTCAAATGCTCGATCCAAATCTAGCTTCATAAAGGAATCAATCGATCTTGCAAGGGGAAGATTTTCAATTCGTTTTTTCAAATTGCCAATCACGTTGTCCATGACTTGGTAGTAAATGTTGACTTTCCAGTATTCGGGAGCTGTAGTTCCTGCAGGTATATCGATCAGAGATGATTTACCCAGAGTTGAGTCAGATAGATATTCATTAAGCCTTTGTGGTTACTTCCTTTTTTTTGAAATCCTTGAAGGCTCCAAACAAATGTCTTGTTCTCCTGAGAGTTTTCCTATTTCACTCCACAGGTCCTCAAATTTGTTCCTCTTCTCTTCAAAACTACTTATAGTGCTATCTATGATATCACTAGCCTGAGCTAGTGTGGCATCTTTTCTCTGAAAATATTTACTCAGTACATTTGCGACCATTAACACTGAATGGAAGACGAACAAACAAACGATAAATTGTGGCTTTATCATTGATGCCTGTATTCCAAGTGCTTCTACAGAATTTTTGTCTCACCCTTGTTCCATTTCCTCATCCAGAGCATTTCGAATTGCTTGGAAATTTTTCAAAAGGGATTTGCAATTTTCATATCGACAACTCCACCTGGTACTGCTAAGACTTCCCATTTCGCCCCCCGACTTTATACCTAGAGCATCACGGGCGTTTATGAGATGAGAGTGATGACCGGGTTGAGAAAAGTGGACGTATATTGCTTCCAGAGTGTTGAAAAATGCAGCTGCAGTAGACACCTTAGCACAACTGTCGACAATTACCAAGTTCATCCTGTGTGCCAAGCAATGAAAGTAAATGGCTTGTGGATGATCCTCTCTTATTTTGGCTTGCAGTCCTTGGTGTTTCCCAGACATAACACTGGCTCCATCATAAGATTGGCCAATTAATATGGCGTTATTCAACAAACTGTATTTACTTAGATACTTTTTAATAAGTATTTTTAAACTCTTGGCATCTCTAGAAGAAGAACAATCTACGAAACCAAGAAAACGTTCCTCAACTTCCAAGCCTACGGTATATCTGATTGCCACGGACAATTGTTCTTGTTTGTAGTACCTAGCTTCATCAACCATTATCGAAAAAAACCACATTGCCGCACTTCCTCTACAATCTGTTCAATAACAAGTTGAGATGCGATAACTGCAATAACTGATATGTCTGTCTAGATGCATCGAAAAATTCGTGTCATGTTTTGCCATAAGTTCACCCAACTCCAGAAAATTTCCTCGGTTAGTAGATGTTGCGTCTTCTCGGTGTCCTCGGAGTGGTAGCCCTTGACGTGTCAAGTATAAAATCATGTCGATTAATTTTATCATATAATCTCGGTTCTGTATTATCATTTCTTCATGTTGTATGGTTAGCTTCTTATGAACATCTCCGGCCTTCAAGGAATGCTTGTAGCCTACAAACCTTTGCATACAGTCACTGTGAGCCAAAGAGGTGTCATGTTTTTTCAGCGACTCACTTAGTTTCCTCCAATTACTGAACCCATTAATCGAAAACTTTTCATTTTGATGTCGAATATTTATCTAACTTCACACTATATTCAAGCCACTGATAAGTATCAAAGAATTGAGGCGAAAACGATCTCCGTCTATCTCCAAATGAACTTTTTGGAAAAACAACCCTTGAGTTCCCAGATCTTGATCTTCTGGATCGTTTCGTCCTCTTTGATTTGTTTCTGCAGATGTAAAAACATCGGATGTTTTGCTATCTTGCCCTTCTTCAGGGACTTTATTTACATCTTCTCGTATGCCTCCACCAACATTTTCTATACTTGAAGTTGAAGTTTGTGTTAAATTACAAGCTATCTCAATATTTGTTGTTGAGTCACATACTGAAGTAGACGTTTGGCTTGTCTCAGTCTCATCTTTGTCGGGTTGATTTGTGGCAGATTTGAAAAACGATCGTATGTTTTTGAATTTCTTCATGTTCAAACCGCCCACAATCTGCAATCTGCAACGCAAATTCAAATAAAAACAAATTTATAAACACCGAAGCTAACTGCTCGGACACTGATGGGGAAACAAGTAAAAGGCGTGAAAAAAGTACAAATCAAAATCCTTTGCAGTTTTAACTTTAAACTATTATTATTATTATTAGCTGAAACTTGTGATGCAATCTTTCCTTTTTTTTTCACCCATCAAAATTTTAACATCTTATAATACTCTAAAACAAACATACAAATAAGTAAAATTACCTTAGTCCTTAGTTGTTTGTGGCAGTTGGCCTTGGCAGTGGCTATTTGTTTGCTTTGATGTTTTATTTCACACAGCACTGTGCTGTCAGCACAGAAGACTCAGAACATGGAACACCGAACATAAGTTATATTGGTACTTGGCTCATAATAATAATAATATTACATAAAACATTAAACATAACTATAACAAGTACTTACCTCATGAATTCATCGTGCGTTGCAGCGTTGCTTATATAGGTACCGATGACGCAAGCAACTCTTCTCGAATCTTCTAAAAGTTCGATGACTAATAATTTACGTAAGCTGCTGTCTGCGTCTGCCGAGGCATCGTAATTATGATTCATACATCTAGATTGTTCGGAATAATGAGTCACCATTTCCGGTATGTTACACTATTTTTAAGTTTCAAGTCTCGCTTCCTTTATAAAAAGTTATCTTTTAGAATGTTAATGTAAACTGTATGTAAACTAATTTAATCTACTAATCTTTGCGGCGTCTTTATGCTTGCTGGGTTTACTACATCGTGAAAGAGGAACTATACATGCATCAACACTCAACGCATATCAGTATCATGAACCAAAACAATTCCAAGAGCAGCACAGTCACAGTCAGCAGTCTACCGCCGCCGCGCCGCTTAGCTAAACAAATATTATTTCACCGATACAACTTATGCTCGAATGACGAACATTCTAATGTCCTTACATAATAAATAATAATTGTACTTATCACTATGTCACTATTACTACTCGTTTGTTTATCGCAATGGTTTAAGATTTAACGAATTAAGTTGTTAGATGGAATTTAATATAAGAATGAAAAACGGGGAAGTGCTCCGTTTTTCTGGGGTGTGCCTGGCACACCTTGCACCCCCCCTAGTTTCGCCACTGCTCAAAACTTGTTTTGTTTTTTGTTCAGATTTAGTTTAATTGTTAATGATTCATATTTTCTTGTCGTGGAGAAAATACAAACTGTTACTCTGTTAGAATGGAAAATTCGATACTCGTGGTTCCTCACGCTCGCTGACGCTCTCATTCGGAATGTTCCACTCGTAACGAATTTTCTCATTCTAACCTCGTTACAGAATATACTATTATTGACAAACCTGCTAATTTACTTCAGAATTATTATTCCCAGTTTAGTATTGGTCTTGATTTTAAGGCGATTAGTTCGATACTACAATAAAATGAGTTCAACTGTGGGTCAACACGGACAAGCAATACATAGCCAAACGCGCGAAGTGGTGATTAAGGTGTATAATTATTTAAAAGCATTAAATCCTTCGTACACATTAAAACAACTTAAACAAACGAAACACAAAACGAAATAATTATTGACGTATAAACCGAGCAAATTGTAATAAATCTGAGGAATGATACTGAAGGAGAAAACGATTGGTTTAGTGACGAGAGAATTGCGTAATTTTGATCTTGTTATGTGAATTTTAATATTTTTAATTTGCATAGGATTAATTAGTATAGGTATGTGATTTAATTTTACATATTGTACACGTATTTTTTTATTAATTTCTTACTTGTTACTAAAATGTAAATTTAAAAACACTGAGTTTTATTTTCTCATAAAAATCGACGTGGGAAAAGCAGTGTACATGCCTGCGTACCCGAAGCAATCTTTCTTCGTACGTACTATACAAGGTTAACAAATTGCCTTATTTGTAGATTTGTGTGCCTTTCATTTTTATGATAATAAATAAATGAAACTGAAATCTTAGACATACTTGACAATGGTAAGAATTGAAGAAATTACATTTTGTGCAGATGCTAATCGAAGTTTGTAAATATTTTGTGCTCGTAGTTGTGATAGAAACGTTTGTTGCTTTGTGTCAGTGTAATTATGTTAAACTAACATGGCGAGTGCTTATTTCGTTATATTTACTTGGATGATTAATTTATAAAATAAAAATTAGCGATTCCTTTATATGGGAAAGTAACCATAATTAATCCACCTATCACATAAACTGGTTACTACTCATAGAGAGAGTAATGTGGGTACCTATTAATTTAGCAACCTACAGCAACATGCAAAGATAAAGAATGCAAAAAAATTATTATTTTATAATTATGTACAAAGAATTTAACAAAACCGGATTTTCATCTTTTCCCTTCATTGTGTAAACTTATCACCGTATTAGAGAACAAAACACTTCGTTTAGTACATCCCATTTTCCTTAATTGAATTGAATATCAGTCTTACATTTGGAATAGCACCAGTTTAATTATCTTTAAAAATTGAAAATACGATGCCAGACTAATGGATGTCCTAATTTAAATTCAAATAAAAAGTAAACTTTGTTTTATGCATAAGCACTCATAGATCGAAGAAGCTTCATGTGGACTTATAATTATTATTAATTCCTGAAAGAAGTATTCTTTACTGTTTACGTTCAATTTCTTTACAATGCTTGTCTTTATTTGACATGAAATTCTAAAGTTTAATGAATATTTATCTAATTGAGTGGTTTTCAGATGTATGAAACGAAAAATACTATTTACCAAAAAATATTATATATACAAGGGTGGGCTGTTTGAGCTCTTCAAGCTCCTTCAGCCACATACATTACGTACCTATATATGCATGGTGGGATTACGGATCGGTGTGGTCAAGATAGAATCGGAAGGAATGGAGTTAGGGTTCTAACGGGGAACATACTACCCCAGCATTCGCCTAAGTAGCCGCACGTGGTGTTCGTATATGAAGTGACCATGCCGCTACATGTGTATGAGGAAAGCCCCTTGAATAAACCTCATACATGGTTGATGTAACGGGAATCGAATCCATTACCTCCCGAATGCTAAGCAGGTCATGTCACCACTACGATACTAGCTCGGTGTGCATTGTGTACACGATGGGCTTGAGATGCCCCCACAGAGAAGAGACTAAAGACGGCGTTAGATCCGGAGATCTTGCGGGCTACTCCACAGAACCTTTTCATCCAATCCATTGACCCATAAACGCTCGTTCCACCACTGTCGAACGGACATCGTGATGAGTGGGTGTTCCGTCTTGTTAAAAGTGGAGATTTTCATCCAAATTAATGTTGCCCTCATCGTCTTTCTGCGTTTTAACTTCGTAGACCAATAATGGCTCGAAGGCAGTTTCCAGCTTTTGCGAGTATGTATTTTCATTTAGTTCACCTTCAGTAAATAAGGGTCCCAACATTTAGTCCCCAAGTACGCCGGCCCAAACATTGAGTTTTTGTGGTCGTTTTCCATGTCCCTCCCTGAAGACCCCTAGATGTTGGAATTTTCGTTTGAACAATAGCGGCATTTGTGTTTGCTTTAATAGCAGTCTAAGAAAAAATGTAAACACGCCAGAAGTGCAAATGTTTCTTACCAATTACAGAGTGAGACGCTCTTGGTCGCTAATTTGTTCACAAAATACTGTTCTTCTATCGTAATCTTCTTCGCCCAATGCCTGGAGAATGTGAATATTGTGGTAATAAAATTTACGTGACTTTGAAAGCTTAAGTACTGATCCATGGGAGAGTCCTAATGTATGCGCAGCTTGACGAAGAGAAGTTTCGGGATTTATTGCAAAGTAACGTAATACTTCTGCTTGTGCGTTTTCGTCAGGCACTCGTGGTCCTTTTCTCTTCTTATTTGCCACCGATCCTGATTCCTCAAATTTAGTATCTAGTTGTTGAATGTCCGTGCGACATTTTTCGTTCATGTCGGGCATTAAAGTCGATAGCTCTTTGTAACGCATTTTGACTATTTCTATTTAAATGTAAATTTACTTCAATTATTTCAGTGCCAGTGTAAACCGTTGTACAACACAACTCAGCAGAATACACTAAAGTACTTAATATTAACTGACTCTCCAAACAGGGTAATTAGCAATTATGTAAAAACTCACTCATAACTTTCGAAAATTGATGAGTTTCCTGAATAAATTAATAAACATTGCGTTGAAATAACTGCTGTCTCGATTGTAAATGTAAATTTCAACTTTGGTTGAAAACGATTTCTGCCGTTTTTAGTACAAAAATTATATAATACACAAAGTATCGTTTATGTTCTGTGGTGTGTCTTGGCTCCCTTCAGCGCCTGAAATCTATGGTTGATGTGTCGCGTATTGTTGTGGTATGCCTGTTGACACCTTGTTTTGATGTGCCCACCTTCGCTGGCGGCGATATAGTTAATTTGCTTCTGAGTGTCCGACATGGAATTATCCCCTACAAGCCATTGACCAATTTGTGTTTTTTTCCGTCATAGGAAACCCAAAGACTCTAAGCTTGTGTTAAAGAGAAATGTAAATAATGCGACGTTTAGTTAAATACCGACTGTTCGTAGTGTTCTGCAAAAATCAATCGTAATACTTTAGTAAATAGTTTCGACAGTGAATCATATTTTCTTTAAGTCGGAACTAAGTTGCCGCCTACTTTGAGCAGTAGTTCGTAAACATTTATTCATACGTATAACGTTTGCTTACTCATTCAAATATTTTGTCATCGATTTTAGTTGTTAATTATATATATATATATATATATATATATATATATATATATATATATATATATATGCGTTAAAAATGTACTTAGAATGTGAAAAAATGTAGTTTATTCTAAGAAATACGAGATGTATAAATTCGCAGGTATATAATAATATTTTTATGGTACAAGTTGGAACAAAACCAAATAGAAAATAAAACTTTCTCAAAATATATAATCTAAATAAGTTTATACACTTACTCGTATAACAAATTGTATTTATTTTACCTATTACGATTTATAGTAACAGGTTAACATGCAGAAGTTTATCTATGATATGTAATAATAATTATTAAAAACTCTTGAGCATTAAATTTGCTTTACTTGAAAGTATACGCAAATATTTAAAATATTAAAAAATAATTACATTAAATTTTAAAGACAACAATTACACCGAAGTATTTAAGCGTAATTATTAGAAGAAACTATTTGAAAAACATTAAGTATTGGCTTAATTAACGAAAACTGTGCACCGAAGAATGCGAAACTTCAAAACATTTACTATGATACATTAGAAAGGTATGTTAATTGCATTTATAATTTATCCATAAATTACACATTTGTCAGTGAAAACTCTTTAGTATCTGTTAATTTGTCTGTGGATAACTTCGGTCGGTCGGGACAATATATGTGAATGGGTGAGCTAATGTTATATGTATGAATAAATGTTTGCGAATTACTGCTATAAGTAAGCGAAAACTTAATTCCGACTTCAAGGGAATATGATTCACTGTCGAGACTATTTACCAAAGTATTACTGTTGATTTTTGCAGAACACTACGAACGGTCGGTATGTAACTAAACGTCGTATTATTTACGTTTGTCTTTAACACAAATTGGCCAAGGGCTTGTACGGGATAATTCCATATCGGACACTTAGCAGCAAATAAACTATACCACCCTACAGATGACAAGTTCGCTAAATCTAAGCCTCCAAGAAAGCCCAGAATAGCATGGAACCTTAACGCAGATTGACCGGCAGTTTTCTCGACTGCGGGTCTAATTGCCTTTCATTGCTGCTCATCGTCACCTTGGCGTAACTAACGCCGGTTCAGTGTTGCTGCTGTCGGTAGTGGGTATTGGGACAGATACTTATAAATATCTACGCCATGAAGAAAATCTCCCATTATATAGGTTTTAGTATTTTGTAATTAAAAAGACGCAGAATGTTACATTTTAAGTTTAATTGTTGGTGTGCCAAGTTATTGGCAGGATTTTTTTCCTAACCTTGAAATAAATGCTTTATCAAGTAAGTGTGTATGGTTTTCGCAGCATTACGAAGAGTAAAGGTACATGGCTGAATTTAAACAGTCTGTTTTAAATATATTATAATACAATTGAAGTAGTTACAAAAATACGCACTGACTATTTAATTTGTATATGTGTGATTTTTATTGCGAATTCTTTTATAACTTCATATGAATCTTTAACTTTGCATTGATATTATGTGATTAAGTTTTATTAATTTCTGTATGATAATGACATTTTTCATCGTAAACCTCCGTCTGTATAGTGTCCTGGAATGTCATTTTTTCTGCGGCGCTTCATTTGAGTGCTGAAGTGTGGTAAAGGTTCCTTTGCGAAATCAGTTTTCTTTAGGATTTTACAGACGCGTTAGCTGGAAACTAATGACACTTTTACTTTGTCAAAAATCACTGCAAGTTCTCAATGTGCCCACCTCTTTGCAAACCCGACACCTTCTTGCAACTAAGTTGGTTGCGGCTCTGATGATTTCAGGCTTATCTTGGATCTCCCCCGCTGTAGCTACTACCTTAGCAACCAGGTCTTGTCGCTTGCAATGCCAGTCCCGTCATAGAGCAGACCCTTCATGTGGCTCAAGAGAGTCCAGTGTCATCAGGTCAGGAGAACGTGGTGGTCCACCTCTCCCAATCCACCTGAAAAAATGGGAAATGTATCACCTTATTGATTGTCAATCCGTTTCCAAGGAGCGGGTTAAAACTAAATTTTCTTGAGTTAATGAAGTGTTGCTCACCCATTAGGGAAAGTCGTATCTAAGTCTGACAGGGCAAATAAAGTGTGACGGCGTTCCATTGTACTGGAACCACAAGCGGCCCCGAAGAGCCAACGGCAAATCATATAAATACTCTGGAAGCTGATGATGTGGGATGCCAAATATGGTTGCGCATTCAGCCTAGCTGGGAGTATGTACGGGCCCAACAGGCGTTCGTCGACTAGATCAGCCCATAAGTTTACCGAAAAGCGCTGTTGAGCGCCGTGATGGATCATTGATAGGGGATTTTCTTCAACCCATTCGTGTTTGTTTCTAAAGTTCACAAAGCCATCTCTGTGGAATGTGGCTTCATCCGTCCACAGGATTCTTTGTTGAAAATGCCCTACTCCACGCCGCCGAACCCTCATGAAGTTAGCGATTCGGTGAGCTTCATCCCCGGTATGCAGTAGTTGAGTCTTTTGTAAATGCTAAGGGTACAATAATTACTCCAGACCCACCATACCGCTATTCTGGCATCACCGACCCAGTTCGAAGAAGGCGTTGATGGACCCCACTGAAAACCCTTCCACTTGGGTGCCTTTGATGTGGATATCTAATAAAGCAAAAATGTAAATAATAATTTTTTTTTATTTATACATGTTTTACATAAATTTAAATGTTCTATAACAATTACCGTTATCGTCATTAGTAAATGGTAAAATCTTTAAGAAATTACTTGAGCTTACAAAAGCTAAGTATTTTTATAATGAAGTCTAGCAGTACAGTAACATTGCATACAATCTAGTCGACAATTTCCATCTGCCAACCCATAAACAAAATGTATGTATCCATACTCTACTTTAGAAAAATTAATATCAACGTGATTTTCTGATTAAATCAGTATTGATCACCTCTGCAAATCACTATTAAACACCTGCAAAGTTGGAGAAATTATGATTACTGTCATTTGAAACAAATGATTCAACAAACCATACGACTCGATTAATCTTTTTAACGAATTAAATTTCAAAATTCTACAGGTTTAATTATTTTAAGCTGAAATTTGGTACTATTGCTAAGAATAATTAGGATTAATTATCCACAAAATTTCAGCTAAATGCGACCAATTTTTTGGGAGCCACAAGACATGCAGTTTTTTTTAAAGTTTAAATATTTTAATTCCTTTTTTTTTGCTTTTTTGTTTAACTGTAACTACAACTCCATTCCCCAAAATGTCACCGTATTCGGGAACAAAATTTCCTCCGCCATCTTGAATTCTCCATTGTGTTAGAGTTTCGAAAAGAAAATTGATCACTGAATTGGCCACTCATGATATCAGTCAAAACATCTCCAATTGTTGTCCTCTACCCCCGGTCTTCGGATGTGCGTCAGATTCCGGGACACTCTGTATAAGATTGAGTTATAAATCATTACTAACAGCAATATAGAGTTTAATAATAGGCTTTTAAATGTATTCATTGTAGCAGGCACCTTTTTCTAATATTTACGGAAATGCATCCTCTACTAAGACGTTTCAAATATTTGTTAACTCTTTTTTCATGCTACTAAGAAGAGCTGCAATTGATATTAAACCGTCCAAAATTTGCAAAATTTTAAATTATGAAAGTAGGTCTTAAAAGTTTTCATTTTCATATATAACATTACAGTTTAAATCTGAATAAACAAGTACGTAATAGGTCCGTAAACCACGAAAGTACCGATACAGCAATTCAATTCGTTAATACTACCCCTTTTGGAGAAAACGATACTCCTTTTCTGATGGAACACACTATTGAGTCGACCGATGTAGTTTGTTAGTGTGTAGTACTGCCTTATGGCTTGTACCAGCACGATTGTGCTTTTTTTAGAAAACACACTTTGCGAAATGTTCCCTCTTATCACAAATTAAAACACTAACGGTGCCTATAAGGCACTAACGATGTGCATTTGTTAGTCATTCAGTTATAATAGGGAGCGGATACAGGTAAAGGTAGATGCCGGTTTCTTGATGAGGACTGACAACGTATAAAGTAGTTACAGGGTCTAACAGGGAATTAAGAAAGAACATTGACTCTTGGTTGGTACTATTAGTTTGCGTATAAATATCGCACTAGACATTAATAAGGATAGGAAGCTAATGCTGCACAAAAGGGAGTTTGCGCTTGAAAACTGAGGTCTTACATGATACATTTTATTGCCATGTACTACTGCTTGCGCCCGTTTTACGTTCACATCAGGCACATATCTTGCATATCCAAGAACTACATTGAATGACGAATAACATGTCGCTATGAGTGAATAGTTTAATTAGTGCTTGAATTGTCTTTGTTTAACCAAAATAGTACTAACTAATAAATTACAGAAATCAAAGGTTGTACTGTTTCAATCGGTTTTCACAACATTCTACATTTTGAACTCGCTGTACCATTAAGCATGTGTACGATCAGTCATGCACGAGATAACAGGTTGTTGGAATATCAAGTGTTTGAATTTAGGTTACGTCGGCTGTAAGGTTTGAGTAAATTTCTCAGTAAGGCACATAATGAACGAGGGAGATAGTGTTTGACGGAGCGTTTAATTTGCGTATTTTTAAACATTTCTAATAAACAAAAGCTTCCAGTGGCTCTGTTTTTCATATCCCTCAATACAATCATCATCAGTCTACCCTGTCATTGTAATGCAACAAATCCTAAAGATTGTAATTGTGGAAGATTGTTGCCGAATTTGGTAGGAATTAAATACGTACGTTTTTATCATCAATCGCTCCAATAGTGTGTAAGGATTATTTTGTTGTGGCTGAAGTAGCCGAGGATTAGCATTGATCGGTAGTAATTAATGGGAGCAACTCACATTCCGTCTAAATTGAACGCACAGTGTAATAAGAATGAGGATAGTTTGATCTGTGACGTCATTATTGGTGGGAGAGGTTACGCCCACGTGTCCATTGCCATTTCCCGCCCCTATGGCTTCTTTTGGGGGTCGTTTTTCAACCCCTAGATGGAATTTTCAACCCTTGATGTTAATTTTTACCCATAATTAGCACCCCTATGGTTTCCTTAAAAAAGCCTTTTTCAACCTCTAGATGGAATTTTCAACCTTCTTACCCTAATGATTGACCTTTGAGGGTGGGGCCGGCTTCTATGCGGGGGCGATTTGTAACCCTTTGATAGAATTTTCAACCCTTTGATGGTATTTTCACCTGTAATTAAGGCCTTTTTACCAATCCACCTCCAGTGTTTAGGGGTGTGGGGATGGTCATGTGATATTTTAATCCCTAATTAAGGCCCTTTTGGCAGCCCCTGAAGGGTAGGCAAATGCGCACGAATGCGGTGTTCTGATTGGAGGGCCTGAGGGTAGGTCAGACCCCTGGTTTCTGATTGGCCTATAGACTCCGGCCCCCCAGTTTCTGATTGGTGACGGCCATTTTGTGGGGTGTGGATTGTCGGCCATTTTGTTTTATCAGCCATATTGACGAACATGTCGGCTATGGAGGAAAATTTGAATTTGTATTCTAATAAGAAACTTCTCATGCTATCTCATAAGACAGGTATACATCGCCGGATCTTGGTCTCAGGCCTTAGACCCCTGTATGTGACTCCGAAACTTGTGCACGGATCTAAGCCTCTAGTCAGCTATAGGTCTCGAGCCATTGCCGTTTATTGTTTTTAACTATAAGGTCGTAATAAAATTCCTCAGCCACTTTGTTTTAATTGAGTTATCATTAAATTTTTGAGCACTTTGTTATTAATTATGAGTCATAATTAAATGTTGTAGGATAACTTGATTGTCGGCCATTTTTGTTTTGGTGGGAGATTTGAAATTGTATTCCAATAAGTGGGCCATACTATCTCATAAGACAGGTATTGGTCCCCTGGACTTGATCTCATTGATCAAATCAAACAAGAAGATATGCTAACAATTCTTCATAATCTTCAGGTAATGATTCTCCCACTGTATATACCGAGCTCCTATGAGCAACCGCTTACTTTGTAGATAAGGCTAACCGACACTTTGAGCTGGTACTCTCCCTTACCGCGAGAGTGTCGGCGTGCGAAAACAGTCGATCATCCGCAAATCAATCTCAATCAATCAAATCATAACTTACAGCTTGCAAAAAGCAGCTTACAATTCAAAAATACTGGTTTGGCTTAACATGCAGCTTGCTAAAACCAACCACAATTCAAAAATACATGAGACCGCCTGCGCCATTACTGTCAATACACGAGTACCAAATTAGCTTGTAACACTATTGCCGTGTCAAATTCGAAATCACGTCACTGTATAATTTTACATACAAGGAATGTCTTATCCGAAATACCTCTGTCAAAAAGTTCCTTAGATTTATAAACAAGGTTGAACGCACTATTTAGTTTTTGAAAATGGAAAATTGCCTGGGGAGCAATAAACAAGCTGACTTTCATTTCCAATTTTGGTAATACACAATAACACAATAACACACAATAATAATATCATTCAAATTCGTAAATACTTCTGGCAAAAGGGCCCTAGATTTGTAAACATGCTTGAATGCACTTGTTCGATTTTGAAAATGGAAAAATACCCGGGGACAAATAAACAAGCCGGCTTTTACTTCCAATTTTGATAATACACATGTGATTTGAAGCTAACACCGATTTCATTTCGTAAAACAACTATAGGACTGTTTTATTTTACCCAACGATCATCATTATCATTAGACAACCATAATAATAATAATATCGCTAAAATTAACGTGTACCAGTATTGTCGAGTTTTGAATACAGTTAAATCGGTAAAAATGCCTATACAACAACAGATATAACCAAACTTGAAATCAGTAGAGTAAATAAAATAGGGAGTAAAGCTTAAAATAAAAGGCGGGCACTTACCAGGGTTGTCGATAATTGTATTGGGAGAACGCCTTGACAAGGTAAACAGTTGCTCACTGTCACAACACATTCACGTTCGGCGTCTTGTTTATAACTGAATAATATAAAGTACTTAACGGTTTCCAGCTATCATTAATATAAAGTAATTATTTTCTGGATTTTCCCAGTTATGTAACCACAATAACAACCTTTCACTATTCAAGTACATCTAATGTATTTGGAAAAAACCCTAATTAGCTAATTACGTGTAGGTTGGATTCTCCTTCAAAATGGAGATATGATGTTCTCGTTCTTTGCGCGTCACAGAACAAACCTCTAATTACATTACACTTATTTTTAAAAGCAGACCTGAGAGAAAGTTCCGGTGCTCTATACCTGTCTCATGACATAATATGAGGGCCTTCGTATTAGAATACAATTTCAAACTTAAAGCCAAAACAAAATGGCCAAGGGCATTGATTATGACTCAAAACATCCAAGTTTGGAATGAATGTCAACTTGTTTAATTTTACGTAATTAGAGGGTTTTCCCCTGACACTGTAGGTGTAATTGAATAGTGGAAATTTGATTTATCAAAATCGGAAATGAAGGCCAACGTGTTTGTCTTTAGGTAATTAGTGAGTTTTTCCCTGACACTATAGATGTAATTGAATATTGAAAGGTGAAACGACCTTGAAAATGTAATTACGGTGGCGACCTTGTTTACATGCCTTGCTTTTCCTGTTTTAAATCGGTGTTGCGGAAAAACCCCACGGAATTTGCTTATTATTATTTCTAACGATTATAGGGTTCTGCATACACTTGCCGCTAGGTGGAGCCACGATCATTCTATTACAGAAAATATTAGTTAGTTTTAAAAATAGACCGCTAATGGCCTCACAGACAGTCAAATCTACTTTTAAAAATATAGTGCTAGGTTGAGCCCCGATTACAGAAAGCATTCATTAGCTTTAAAAATACACCAGTAGCAGGCGTCACAAACAATCAGGGCCCCTAGTAAAAGGCGAAGAGTCAACAAGGGGAGAAGACCATAGATCAAGTTCACGGGACCTATATCTGTCGTAAGAGATAGTATGGCTCCTTATTGGAATACAATTTCAAATCTCCCGCCAATTACAAAAATGGCCGACAAACACCGATACTATTTCAAATTTCTCGCCAAGGGGATCACAACAGGTGGCTAAGGCACGTGAACAAGTTCCGGGGTCTTATGAGGTTTCAAATTTTCCACCAAGGGGCCGAAGACCGGACAAGGGGCAAAGGCCCTAGAACAAGCTCCGGAGTCTTAAACTTGTCTTGTGAGACAGCATTAGGGCCCCACTTACTAGAATACATTTTCAAATTTCACACACGCACACTCGCACGCGCGCACGCACGCACGCACGCACGCAATCACGCACGCGCACACACACACACCACACAAGGTGGTCGTCACCAATCAGAATCCAGGGGGACGTAATCTATAGACCAATTAGAAACCTAGGGGGGTAACCTACCCTCAGGCCTTCTAACCAGAACACTGCATGCGTGCGCATTTGCCTGCACTTCAGGGGATGCTAAATAGGCCTTGTTAGGAGCTAAAATGTCACATGACTATCACCACACCTCAAAACACTGGGGGTGAACTGGCAAAAGTCCTTAATTACGGGTGAAAATACCATTAAGAGTTGATAATTCCATCAAGGGTTGAAAATCTCCCCCGCAAAGAAGCCGGCCCCACCCTCAAAGGTCAATAATTAGGGTAAAAATACCATCAAGGGTTGAAAATTCCGCATAGGGATTGAAAAAGGCAGGTAAGAAACCATAGGGGTGCTAATTATGGGTAAAAATTAACATCAAGTGTTGAAAATTTCATCTAGGGGCTAAAAGACGAAAGAAGCAATATGGGTGGGAAATGGCCATGGCCACGAGGGCGTGATCTCGCCCACTACTGATGACATTACAGACCAAACTGTTTTCATTCTACTACTAATATACAAAAAAGATAAGTATTTTATTATGAGTGTTAATGGTGAAAGTTTACATTTTCATATTTACATTTTCATATAGCTTCAGTTATTTACTTAAAGCTATATATGCAAAATATGTAGTATTCCGTATTGAGTCCGAAAATAAAATTCTAATTAGGTAAACAAATGTAGAAATCGGATTAAATTATAAATGCTGTTTGACACAGATTGAATGAAAGATTACTGATATTTAAAAATTAAACAGTTTTATGTGCATTGAATATATTGTATGTAAAATTGTAAACTTATGATTTATGGCCACCAATCAAAACCACGTCAGTCCGAATTATTTGCGTACTTAATCTATTGATTTTCCGAAATAGTTCTGTATATGTTATAATTTGAATGTATAAAATAACGTTAGGAGTAATAAAGCTTTCATCATGAGTATAAAATAAGTTAAAGGCGAAGAAGTCACGTCGATAACATACCTGCACCTTTATGATCGTAATATCTTTAGAAATCTCACAAATTACATGAATAGTCTACTTACCGTGATTTTTGAAATCGAAAAGTGAAACAAAATTAATTTCAGTAATGTCAATATTAATTATGTAATCTTAAACTAAGACCCTGACAAGAAAGCTAATTAAAGTGAACTGGTAACCAAATTAAGTAACCGGCGTGATGTGTTATCAATAAACCAATTTATTTAATGTTTGAAATTAAAGCTTGTAATTTAATATTGAGAATATGTATATGTTAAAATATGTATGGGCACAAAAGTAATAATATCGTATGTAAATGGTTTCAGAAAATTAAGGACAGAAGTCAAAGTAGTGACAATGTACCGTTTAATCGTATAAATACAGATTCTATACAAAATTTGCAACTGATTAGTGAGATTATCCACACATCCAATCATTCCGCCAATGCTCGCCAATATTAATTAATCCGTTTAAATTTTATTATTCTTATAATACACAGCAACAGTCTTGGTAACGTAGATCTCAAAATTTATCATAAATCGAAATCTGTACCATTGTTATGTTGACAATCTGATGTAAATTGCATTCAAACGTGCAAATGTATGAAACAGTAACCATTTGAGTGACGTATTTTCGAATTCTAAGTTGACAGAATTATCTGTAATTATTAATCACTTAAGTTAATTATCAATTATTTAAGTTAATTTTTAATTATTTAAGTAATTATTTTTTGTACAAAGTAGAAACTGTTTATACCAATTTCTCGGTTCTGAGAAAAGAAACGATTCTAAGACGCCGTCTTAGGAGAAAATGCCTCGACCATAAAAGAGGCGTTTAGATTTATAAACATATCCCAGGGTCTATGTTAGAGTGTGATTAGGTCAATACTTCAGACATCCCCGAAGATGTCCGATTCTACCCGAACATTGACGAGCACGCTTACGCACAAGACCAAAGGCTAGCTGCGTTCTAGCGTCTTAGGAGAAAACAGCTCGATCATAAAAGAGGCGTTTAGATTTATAAACATGCCCCAGGGCTATGTTAGAGTGTGGTTAGGTCAATACTTCAGACATCCCCCGAAGATGTCCGATTCTACCCGAACATTGACGAGCACGCTTGCGCATAGGACCAAAGGCTAGCTGCGTTCTGGCGTCTTAGGAGAAAATATCTCGACCATAAAAGAGGCGTTTAGATTTTATAAACATGCCCCGAGGGACTATGTTAGAGTGTGGTTAGGTCAATACTTCAGACATCCCCCGAAGATGTCCGATTCTACCCGAACATTGACGAGCACGCTTACGCACAAGACCAAAGGCTAGCTGCGTTCTCGTTTCTCGTGTGTTTCGCTCTTTAAAGTGTAACTGTCATCGAGTGAGCATTACTATAATGTATTCTCCTGTTTATGAGCCAACATCAGCTGACATTAGAGATTTTACTGACTTGTTAATAAACTATTACAACATAACCGTTCAAGATAATGATGAAAGCGATGACGTGGTTGAGCTGGGTGTATCTCACATCCAAGATGATGGTTCACAGAAGAGAAAGAAGAGCTATGAGGTAGGGGAGAAGGGCAAATCTCAAAATCATGATGATGATGATGAGGACGACTCACGGTTCAAGAAGAAGAAGAAAACCGATAAAGCATGTTATTAAACAATAATGATGTATTGTTGTTTATAATAATAATAATAATAATATATTTTTCAAAACGTTAAGCTTTCCTTCGGTTTTGTTAATAAACCTGTTTTTTTTCCTAGCGGTGCTCCATCGTCTTGATTCATGTTTGCAAGTTTACAAGTTTTTCGCTTTAGCGTGTTTTCGCGCTCTCTCTCGTGTGTGTGTGTGTGTGTGTGTGTGTGTGTGCACATACGTGCGTGCGTGCGAGCGTACGTACGGTCGTGCGAACGCGCGTACGTTTGAGCGTGCGTACGTGCGAGCGTGCGTACGTTCGTGCGAGCGTGCGTGCGTACGTACGAGCGCTCGCACGTGCGAGCTTGCGTGTGTGCGAACGTGTGTGCTTACGTGGGTGCGTGCGTACGTGTTTTTTCGTTTGATCCTCGTGCTGAAGCAGTGCTAGTCGATTGTATGTAGTTGTAGGCCCTATTGTGTTGACTAAGAGCTATAATTGGAAGCTTTGCTTGCTATACCCTGGCCGTGGAGTTATGTTTAATTAGCTTTTTTGACAGATGTATTTATTTATGATAAGATCAGGCTTGCATGTAAAGTAATATAGAGGTGAAACTAACTAGCTAATGTGTTTTGCTGCTACACGTATCACAGTATTGAAGATTCTGTTTATGTATTAGAAAAACGTACTACAGCCTCGAAACAGAGTGCAGATAAAATTGAAGAAAGTGAATACGGTACAACTTCGACTAGCAGACTTAAAGGTTTTAAGTGTACAGCATTCCCAGAGCAGCGTTGAAACCATTTAATTTAGAGCTAACCTCGTGTCCATGTAATAATGTCTAATAAACTATTAGGGTTATTAGCTTGCTTTATAGGTTACAATATAATCGTTCAAGGTGCAGATGATGAGGCGATTGTATCTCAAAATCTCGTTTGATCTCGTGAGATGTGTATAGCTTTTCTTAAAAATACCTTGCGAGGCTGTCTCATTCAAAAATCTCATGCAAAAACATCAATAATCGTTAGCAATGTAGCTGTATCCGCTATTATACTTACTTAATGTATCACTAGTATAGCTTTTTTGATATCGCGAGAAGAAGCAAGATTTCGAACGGTTGTAGGAACGAAATCAATTAAATTTAAGAATAATCCCATCTCTATGTAATAATAGACGTCGTATAAAGTTACATATTTTAAGTATTTAATATGTAATCACTGTATAATGAGTTTTTATTATTATGATGCAACATTAGTGGTATTAGACGTTTTTAAAATATTTGTGTTTTTGAATGTAAATTTCTGTAAGTACAACATAATTATTAAATACGAATTCAGGTTTTTCTGTATTACTTTCTAAATAGTTAATGTCCGATATGTAATGGGCTGTTTATAGCCATTCACAAAGCATGTTTTAGTGAAGTACGTAGTATAAAAAATTCAGTTTAGCATATTGAAGAAAAAACTTCTAAAGGTGAGCGTATTATTTTTAATCTATGTTTTTTTACCTGATATTGTTAACAAAAATGCCTATAAAGATTTTTAAAAATGTATTATCATGCTTATAGGATAACGACATAAGATCAACTCTACAAAATAGTAGGTACGCACGGTTTTTAAACTTATAGTTATTGTTAATTCATGTATAATAATAAACCATTAAAACCTTTTGCCTTTTATTTCCGTTATATCAACCTGATATTCTTAAAACATGTTAATTTTAATTTAACTCTATGTTATATATAAGTAATTAGTACTTTTAACGGGTTTTTACAGCTGTTAATGAACACGTTACAATGAAATAGTTTTGTGTGTATGTAATTAAACATGCAAATAAATCAGATATGATGTTCCTAATGTATAGGTGGTGGCTGTTTAGAGGATCTGCCTATACATAAAGCATCATTCCATTAGGGTAAAAATTATTTATTATTTCACGTCATATTGAATTACACTTTAATGCATTCAGTTTGAACTGTAATCTATTTACCGCTAACTGTAAGACATAATTTCGGTTGATTGATTGAGTTTTATCTGATGATCGAACGTGATTTGTTTGAGATTGACTAATTAATTGATTCGTTTGTGAGTGTGTGAGAAAGAGAGAGGGAGCAGGAAACAGCATAGAGCTGGAGAGAGTGTGCATCATCAGCTTCTGTTATAGAAAATGTTCATTAGTCTTTACGCCTCTAGATGGCACTTAAATCAATTTTAACTCAAAGGGCCAGCGCAGACCCTGATACAAGTCCTGCTTTACAAGAACCCCTTATTAGAATACAATTTTGTATGACAGGGCGAGGCCTACAGCTGTAAGAATAAGTTAGAACCTACATATAATTGCAAGGGCCACGATAGGGGCTAAGCTCTACACTTGTCTTATAAGGTTAGGGTTCCCATACCACCTCCAGCCAGGGGCGAAGGCCTGAGAACAAGTTGAGAAGCCCTACACGTGTCGCACAAGAACCTCCTTATTAGAATTACAACATTTGGCCATTTTAAAGCAATAGCACCGATAATTTTAATAATAATATCTTATTAATTATGCAATTTCCTACATTGTATGCGTGTGCATTTGCCTAACCTCCAGGGACACTGTTCTTAATATAACCAGAAGGTCCTTAACACCACCAAATAACCCTAAGAATAACCCTAGACCAGCCCCACCCTAAGCTCCAACCCTAAATACAGTTCTAAGCCAAGACCAGCTCCCACCCCTGTCCTCGCGTTAGCAAAAGTCCTGGCTGTCAAAAGGTCCTTAATACAGCCATAAGGTTTAACCCCAAAAGAAATAATAAAAATAAGGGTAATACGGTCCTTCATGTAAGCGAGTAAAAATAATTAGGGTTGAAAATACGGTCTCACACGTGGATGTGTAAAAATAAGGGTGGAAAAATATGTCCTACACGTAAGCGAGTAAAAATAATTAGGGTTGAAAACAGTGTCGCGCGTGGATGTGTAAAAATAAGGGTGGAAAATCGTGTCTCACTCGTACACGTATAAAAAAATAATTAGGGATAAAATTTCCAGCAGGGGTTGAAAATACGGTCTCACACGTAGATGTGCAAAAATAGGGATGAAAATAACACGTCCTATACGTAAGCGAGTAAAAATAATTAGGGTTGAAAACGGGCCTTCGAGAAGAAAGGATACGGTCTCACACGTGGGTGTGTAAAAATAGGGATGAAAAAATATGTCCTACACGAAGGTATATAAAATAAGGGTGGAAAATCCGGTCTCACACGTGGATGTGTAAAAATAAGGGTGGAAAAATGCGTCCTACACGAGGGTATGTAAAAAATAAGGGTGGAAAATCCGGTCTCACACGTAAGCGAGTAAAAAATAAGGGTGGAAAACCCGGTCTCCCACATGGATGTGAAAAAATAGGGGTGGAAAATCCGGTCTCACACGTAAGCGTGTAAAAATAAGGGTGGAAAATCCGGTCCCCCACGTGGGCGGGCTTGTGACGTCAAAATCCAAGATGGCGGCGACAAGTGTCCCCTTACTACTAATGATTCAATAATTGTCTGCGCAATCCAATGCTTTCATGACGCACGTGAGATACATGCACCTTCATCAACGCCTAGGTGGCAATATATTCAACTTACATTACCTGATTGTGATGACCAATACTTCTTCTATGCTGCTTGAAAGGATTACCACTTGAATGAAGAAGATTCAAAATGTAATCAAATGTCTCCGTCGTTTGTATATAGGTGCTCTTCGAACGCTTGTTGGTCTGCATTAATTGATTGTATTGACAATCAGGAAAAGCATATTAAATTAAATTTTATTAGAATTCTTTCAACCAAAAATCATGTCGGCAACTTTCAGCTTTTGCTAAAAAAAGTATTATGTTGAGTTGAGACACTATTGACAGTATTCTAATTAAGAAAAACATGAATTGAACCTCGAAACCTAATATAATAAGTAGAAAGTTCTAGTGGTTTGATTAATTTAAGAATGTGATTCCTTCAGAAATTGTTATACCATATTAACACTATTATAATTAAAAAAATGTATGTAATGTGGAAAAGGACATACATTATTCAATTGCTCAATTGTTTTATTTAGATATCTGGTGTGGAACACTACACGACATTCTAACCTACCAAATGGAAATTAAAAGAACTGAAATAATTTTAATAACATTTTTTTTAGGATAACTATGCAACATATTTTATAAGAAGCTCATTACAAAAATAAACAACATTATAAACGCAAAAACCATAAGCTATGTCTAACAGACGTTTTAAAACTTTATGACAGACACAGGTTGATAAACATCTAGATGCTAACTTAAACTAAAAGAAATAATCTTTAAAAATTATGATTAATTTTATTAAATACAGAAATAAAAAGTTTATCTCGAGTAGGATTTGAACCCACGACCTGTGCTTTAATAGAGTACCGCGCTAACGAACTGCGCCATCGAGATTCAAGTCCCAATTTTTTTTTTTATGATTGTGGACCTGAACAGGCTAAATAAGGCCTATCATGCTAAAGCACTCAGGAACACTTAGGAGGATGGACAGAGGGATAATGAATTGCCAATAGATGCCTATGAACAGCTACCTTAAATTTTCTCATATCATAAGTGAGAGGAAAACAGGAACTAGGGAGATCATTCCAGAGTTTAGAAGCCGTGTAGAAAAATGTGGATTGCGCCCGTTTGGTACGACAAGTGGAGATTTGTACTGTGTACAAGTGGAGATTTGTGTGTTTATGTATATAATATTAATTATATTATAATAATTAAATATTAGTCAAGTTGCTTTGGTATGTGTAAATCATTGTGATATTGCAGGCTCACATTCCATTAATATAAGTAATTTGATTGTTATCTCATGATATTTAGAATTTACATCAGTTCTACATACATAAACACAAAATTTGCATTGATTAGGACCTGAATCTCGATGGCGCAGTTGGTTAGCGCGGTATTCTAGCAAAGTACAGGTCGTAGGTTCAGTTCCTACTCGAGGTAAACTTTTTATTTATGTATTTAATAAAATTAAACACAATTTTAATTACATATATGCTTTTGAACTTATTCGTTCATAACAAAAACTTACAATAAAATAATTTTTAATTTCAATTTTTTTAGAATAACTATGTAACCTCATGTTTATACGTTCACTACGAAAACAGGCAACATTGTAAAACCAAAAACAGTAATCTATGTCAGAATGACGTTTAAAACTTCATGTCAGATAGAGATTCATAGACATAAATACGTTAACGTAACAGAAAATTCCAAAGCTGCCTGCTTCTATAAAAATATCGATAATAAGCTTCAGCATTTTCTATCATATTTATTTAATTTTTTCATTTATTACGCTTTACATTAAAAAACTTTGTAGACAAAATGGATGTAAAATTAAACATCCTTTAAAAGATACGTCTACACACTTTTCTTATAAAATCGTTATTCAGAAAATGAAATAATTTGAACTAGCACTAAAATTCTACCACACTCACACACGCACGGGCGCATACACGCACGCATGCACGCACGCCAACACACACACACACACACACACACACACACACACACACATACACATACAGGAAAATATTCACACACGAACACGAACACGAATGCAAACACGAACACGAACAAGTGCACTTACACGAACACGAACACGAACACGAACACAAACACGAACAAACACGAACACGAACACAAACACAAACACGAGCAAACATGAACACGAACACGAACACGAACACGGAAACAAACACGAACACAAACACGATCAAACTTGAACACAAACACTACCATGAACAGGAAGAAACACCAACACGAACAAACACAAACACGAAGATGAACACGACCACGAACACGAACAGGATCACGATCACGAAAACGAAACCGATAACGAACACGAACACGAACACGAACACGTACATAAACACGAACACGAATGCGAACACGAACAGGAACACGAACACTAACACAAACACGAACACGAACACGAACACAACACGAACATGTTTGTGTATCTGTGTGTCTGTGTCTCTGAGTCTCTGTGTCTCTGTGTCTGTCTATGTGTATGGGTGTCTGTGTGTCTTTGTGTCTGTGTCTGAGTGTCTGTGTGTCTGTGTGTCTGTGTGTCTATGTCTCTGTATGTCTGTGTGTCTGTGTGTCTGTGTGTCTGTGTGTCTGTGTGTCTGTGTGTCTGTGTGTCTGTGTGTCTGTGTGTCTGTGTGTCTGTGTGTCTGTGTCTGTGTGTCTGTGTGTCTGTGTGTCTGTGTGTCTGTGTGTCTGTGTGTCTGTGTGTCTGTCTGTCTGTGTGTCTGTGTCTGTGTCTGTGTGTCTGTTTGAGTGCCTGTGTGTCTGTGTGTCTATGTGTCTGTGTGTCTGTGTCTGTGTCTGTGTTCTGTGTGTCTGTGTCTGTGTGTCTGTGTGTCTGTGTGTCTGTGTGTCTGTGTGTCTGTGTGTCTGTGTGTCTTGTGTCTGTGTGTCTGTGTGTCTGTGTGTTCTGTGTGTCTGTGTGTCTGTGTGTCTGTGTGTCTGTGTGTCTGTGTCTGTGTGTCTGTGTCGTGTGTCTGTGTGTGTGTGTGTCTGTGTGTCTGTGTGTCTGTGTCAGTGTGTCTGTGTGTCTGTGTGACTGTGTGTCTGTGTGTCTGTGTCTGTGTGTCTGTGTGTCTGTGTGTCTTGTGTGTCTGGTGTTGTGTCTGTGTGTCTGTGTGTCTGTGTGTCTGTGTGTCTGTGTCTGTGTGTCTGTGTGTCTGTGTGTCTGTGTGTCTGTGTCTGTGTGTGTGTCTGTGTGTCTGTGTCTGTGTCTGTCGTGTCTGTGTGTCTGTGTTGTGTCTGTTGTCTGTGTGTCTGTGTTGTGTCTGTGTCTTGTGTCTGTGTGTCTGTGTGTCTGTGTGTCTTGTGTCTGTCTGTGTTCTGTGTGTCTGTGTGTCTGTGTGTCTTGTGTCTGTGTGTCTGTGTGTCTGTGTGTCTGTGTGTCTGTGTTCTGTGTCTGTGTGTCTGTGTGTCTGTGTGTCTGTGTGTCTGTGTGTCTGTGTGTCTGTGTCTGTGTGTCTGTGTGTCTGTGTGTCTGTGTGTCTGTGTCTGTGTGTCTGTGTGTCTGTGTCTGTGTGTCTGTGTCTGTTGTGTCTGTGTGTCTGTGTGTCTGTGTTCTGTGTGTCTGTGTGTCTGTGTGTCTATGTCTGTGTGTCTGTGTCTGTGTCTGTGTGTCTTGCTGTGTGTCTGTGTCTGTGTTGTGTCTGTGTCTGTGTCTGTCGTGTCTGTGTCTGTGTGTCTGTGTTGTGTGTCTGTGTCTGTCTGTGTCTGTGTTGTGTGTCTGTGTGTCTGTGTGTGTCTGTGTCTGTGTCTGTGTGTCTTGTGTCTGTGTGTCTTGTGTCTGTGTCTGTGTCTGTGTCTGTGTGTCTGTGTCTGTGTCTGTGTCTGTGTGTCTGTGTTTCTGTTTGTGTCTGTCTGTGTCTTGTCTGTGTGTCTGTGTGTCTGTGTCTGTCTCTGTTGTCTGTGTGTCTGTGTCTGTGTCTGTGTGTCGTGTCTGTGTGTCTGTGTCTGTGTCTGTGTCTGTGTCTGTGTCTGTGTGTCTGTGTCTGTGTCTGTCTGTGTGTCTGTGTCTGTCTGTGTCTGTGTGTCTGTGTGTCTGTGTGTTGTGTCTGTGTGTCTTCTGTGTCTGTGTCTGTGCTGTGTTCTGTGTGTTGTGTCTGTTGTCTGTTGTCTGTGTTCTGTGTGTCATCTGTTGTGTCTGTCTGTGTGTCTGTGTGTCTGTGTCTGTGTCTGTGTGTCTGTGTGTCTGTGTCTGTGTGTCTGTGTGTCTGTGTCTGTGTGTCTGTGTGTCTGTGTTTGTTGTCTGTGTGTCTGTGTTCTGTGTCTGTGTGTCTGTCTGGTGTCTGTGTCTGTGTCTGTGTGTCTGTGTTTGTGTCTGTGTGTTTCTGTGTTCTGTGTCGTGTGTCTGTGCTGTGTGTCTGTGTCTGTGTCTGTGTCTGTGTGTCTGTGTGTCTGTGTCGTGTGTCTGTGTTTATGTCTGTCGATGTGTCTTGTCGTGTCTGTGTGTTCTGTTCGTGTCTGTGTTCGTGTTATGTCTGTGTTCTGTGTGTCTGTGTGTCTTGTGTGTCTGTGTGTTGTGTCTGTGTGTCATGTCTGTTCACTTGTGTCTGTGTGTCTGTGTGTCTTGTGTGTCTGTGTCTGTGTGTCTGTGTTTGTGTTGTGTCTGTTGTCTGTGTTGTCTGTGTGTTCAGTGTTCTATGTGTCTGTGTTCTTGTGTCTGTGTTCTGTGTTCTATGTGTGTCTGTGTGTCTGTGTCTCGTGTGTCGTGTCGTGTTACTGTGTGTCTGTGTGTCTGTGTGTCTGTTCTATCATGTTCATGTTCTGTTACTGTTCATGTCTGTGTGTCTGTGTCTGTGTGTCAGTATGTCAGTCTAGCTTCAGCTGTGCATCAGCTATGTCTGTGTCTGTGTCAGGTGTCTGTCAGTCAATGTGTTGTGTGTCTTGTGTGCTGATATGTCAATTCGTGTCATATGTATGTCTGTGTGTCTGTTGTGTATCTAATGTTCAGTTGTCTAGTGTCGTGTTGTGTCTAGTCTGTGATGTCTGTGCGAATCTTTGTCTGTGTGTCATTGTGTCTATGTCAGTCAGTGTCTGTGTCGAACTATCTGTCAGTCTGTGTCTAGTTCATGTTGTGTCTGTCTGTGTGTCTGTCAATTTCTGTGTGTCTGTGTATGTGTCACATAGGACCGACAAAACACACAGACAAAACGAACAAATCGACACAAACAACACAACACAACACGAACAGAAACACGAACAAAACACAACACAACACAAACAAACACAAACACAAACACAAACACAAACACACAACACAAACACAAACACAAACACAAACACAAACACAAAACAAACACAAACACAAACACAACACAACACAACACAAACACAACACAACACACAACACAAAACACAAACACAAACACAAACACAAACACAA